>JANAVB010045070.1:0-147502 GCA_029216955.1 Iris pallida
GTTGACTTTTGACCAAAGGTCAACTGTAAGTCAACCCTTGACCCAGATTGACCTAGTTTGACTTGGATTGACTTCCTGTGACCTTGTTTGACCTTGGTTGTCCTTGTGTGACCCAGTTTGGATCAGTATGACCTAGTTTAGCTTGGTGTGACTTGGTTTGACCTAGTTTTGACTTAGACTTGCATATCTTGACTAGATTAGTTTTTCTTTCATTATTAAACCCTGTTTGGACTCATGGCATCTCATCTATAGGTCTGTGATTACTCTGAGCATCTGTTCACCTTATCAGCTCAGGACCACAGGCGAGTACATTCACTGATAGTTTTTATTGTCTTGATATCTGCTATATCCGATTCAGTTGTAGTGTCTTACTTGATTTCCAGACACGATAGTTCACGGAGTAGTATATGTCGGATCCTGTCATGAGATGTTGTTCCCGGATTACTTAGTATATTGGTACAAGACTCGACTTGTTACTTGTACTTGTATAGACATGGACTTGGGAGTGGGCTGATCACCTGCTTTTGAATCCCGTGTCATGACGTGTTATGTCCGGATCCTTTATACTACTCGGGGATGGAGAGTTATTAGTGGTTGTGTGATCAAAATTCCTACTTGTTTTTCACACTTGTACTCGTCACTTGTCCATAGCTACTTGTTCATAACTTTCCATGGTGACCGGCCTTATTCTTCATACTTGTTACTTCACACTTGTTACTTGTTCGTAGCCGGTCAGATGGAAAGCCTGAATATGTTTTTCCCAAGCCGATCACATAACGCACTAATAATTCAAGGCACTTTTTATATTTATTTATCATAGGAGGCTAAGTTCTGTTCGGGAGAAGGGTTACAACCCCGGTCCTTGTTTGGTTTAAGGGTTGTAACTCGGCTTCCGAATGGTCCCCAAGTCATCCTATATATATACATATTATCATCCTATTCAGTACTCACATCTTGATATATATTTCCTGTTGATTTTGTCTTGTATTTCATTACACCGTCTCTTGTAGAATTTATCAATTCATATGGAACTGCTATTGGTGTTTGTACTTGCTTATTTTCCTGACAGGATACCGTTGATATATTACAGATGATTCTCAGGCAGATTGCCCGACCAATTATGGGGTCGAGTTAGATGGAGTAGACCTGGACCGTGGCTTGATAGTAGAGCCACTAGACTTTGCACACCCAGAGTAGTGTAGCTTAGTTAGGTTTGCCTGGACTGCGATCCAGCTAGTACTTTCAGATTGTAGTTTCATATTATATTCTGTGACTCTGTGATGTTGTGTTTAGCTTTGGGCTTGTGTGGATCTTGAACCTACTTCCTGCTTTTATCTATCATATTTCCTTTCCATGCTATCTACCTTAGTTTTACTTGTGATTGAGACTGTATTGCTATGTCACCTCCATTCGGAGTGTATATACTGTACAGGTACCTTTATATTGTTTAGTAGTAGTATTTACAGACCTTATATACAGCATTCTACTGCCGATTCTGTGGCGTAGGCTGGACGTAACCACGTGCTCGTGCCCCTCATCAGGGTACGGGTCGTGACATGCGGCACTATTCATTCCATGCGGAACTATGCATCCCTGCGACACTATTCATTCCTGCAGTTGCGGCACTATTTATGCGGCACTATTCATTCCTGCGGCTGTGGCACTATTCATACGGCACTATTCATTCCTGCGGCTGCGGCACTATTCATTTATGCGACTACGGCACTATTCATGTGGCACTATTTATTCATGCGGCTACGGCACTATTCATCTATGCGGCTGCGGCACTATTCATTCCTACGGCTGCGGCACTATTCATCCATGCGACTGCGGCACTATTCATGTGGCACTATTTATTCATGCGGCTACGGCACTATTCATCTATGCGGCTGCGGCACTATTCATGCGGCACTATTCATTTCTGCGGCTGCGGTACTATTCATCCATGCGGCTGTGGCACTATTCATGCGGCACTATTCATTCCTGCGGCTGCGATACTATTCATTCCTGCGGCTGCGACACTATTCATGCGGCACTATTCATCATCCCTGCCAAAACTAGGGCAGATGACATAGAAAATGTCCAAATATTATTTTGGCCATAACTTCCTCAAAACAAGTCGAAATCTAACTTTTCAAAGGTCAAAATTGTGTAGAATCAAATTTCCTACAACCTAGGACCATTAGTTTTCAAAAATAACCAAGTTTGATAGATCAAAACCATATAAATACATAAAACTCTAGTTTTAGAAACTTAGATCTACACAAAACTAGCCATTAAAATCAAAAACTCCAAGAACTAAACTTGTAGAGAATAAAGAGAAGAACAATATAGACAAATAATATCAAAGAAAAAATTAAGAATGAAAAATGCACAAATCTCCACTTTTGAGCAAGTTGTACTTGCCTAAGGGTGGTGGTTGAGGGAAATAAATGAAAGAGTGAATGAGGAGAGAGTGTGAGGAAGAGAATATAAATAGGGGTTGGGTTGGCTTAAGAAAATCCTAATCTCTAAACATGCTCTAACCGTTCTACTAATGACATGCTTAAAAGCTACATGCAACCATTAAGTAATAATAAATAGAATTATGCACATACTAAATACGGGATACCATGTACAAAATTCATGAAAGAATACATATATCGGGATCGGGGAGTGACAAATTTTGTCTCTTCGGATCTAGACAATCTTATTTTTTTGGACATGAGAAAATAACGAAGTCATTGTAATTGTCGAAAATACTAGGCCCACTAAAGCAACAAATAGTGGATAAGTTAACATTTGGGTGTGTGTGTGTGTGTATATATATATATATATATATATATATATATATATATATATATATATAGAGAGAGAGAGAGAATAAGGGATGTGAGGTGCCACCCTATGGGTGGTGGCTATGTGTCACCCCCAGCTTGTGAGTATCATCGAAGAAATCAAGACACGGTCATTTTCATCCAAGCATTCATTTCAATTAAAATTCCAAGAATAGCATCCATTAAAACAATAACACTTTACACGATCGTCAATCCCCCAATTAGTGTACCCCCGAATTATCGCATATCGATCTTTGATACGTCTCAATACCATCGATGATATACGTAACCCGACGATCTTCATTTGCAACATATTCCGAGTCGTACAACTTATGCTATCATCCGAACTGGATAATCTTCTCGACATTCAAGATCAGCATTCGATCAATAATCTCCGAACTTATTCACATGATCAATTCGTTCAAACCCATAATCACATATATTCATCCAACTATCTCAAGTCATAGAGCAACGTATTTCCTCAATTCACGTTGTCTTATTTCTAACACAATCATCGAGCAACATCGATTCTAATCCTTAGGGTCATTCCCAAATATTCGATTCACTTCCATGCACGTGCTAACTTTTGTATACGATTTATATCGAGTTCCTCGATCGAGTCATTCGTTCGTACACCTTAACTTGTTTTTCGATTCAATCTATCTTTTTTTCCTATCACTTGCATTTCGTACTTGCGCAATTCAAATCTCGTGCGCGTTGTTTTCTTAATTTCGTTCGAATCGACTCGTCCAAATCTTCAAGATCATAACTCACTCAATGATACAATCTAAGGCTTTGCATACATGCGACGCTTACTGATAGACTCATTAGCACCCCGCATCCTCAATCGACCAACATCTCCGAGGCTACCCATACACCACTCAGGGATGAAGTCACTCGACAAATCCTCAAAACTATCATTCAATTTGTAATCGACTACTTCGAATCTTCGTTCGAAATTATTTAATTTCAAGCACACTCTTCTATATCACATCGACGATAACATCGTCGTTCGATAGCATCTCTATCGATAGTCATCCCACTTACTCAATCGGGTCCAACATATTTTTGTCCAACACAATTTGAATCCCGCACCCGACTTTTGCTAAGGTCGACACAATTTGGTGTATGTGTCCAGTCCGACTTAGCCAATCGTGCTTTAATTGAAGTTAACTTTTGTTCAAGAAAATCTTCTTTCGTGAGATTTTTCAAAATATATAGACTTATTGTATATTTCGGTGCATGATCATGGCATGGGGGTGACACATAGCCACCACCCATAGGGTGGCACCTCACATCTCTCTCTCTGTATACACACACACACACACACACACACACACACACAAATGACCTCTAGCCTAGTGGTTAAGAGAGATGCATGCGGCCCAAGTGGTCGTAGTTCGAGCCCCAGTGGAGACGAGTTCGCCACAATTACCCATTGCTTCAAAAAGAAAAATACAAACACACACACCCCCTATATATATATATATATATATATATATATATATATATATTTTTCGTCAGTCCTCCGATGTTGCCGGTGCCCCGCACCGCACCGTTAATGGGTTGGCTAAGAGTTGAATATACTCGGATTCGGACTCAGATTTGGATTAAAATATTTGAACCCGATCAAAAATCGGATTGGGCTCGGGTTCATATGTCGGATTATCCGAAGAACCCAAAAAACCCGACTTATATATATATATATATATATTTTATATATATATATATATATATATATATATATATATATATATATACCATTTCATGGCAAGATCTATGTAGGCCGAAGGATGAGGGAGGAGTCGGGCTTCGCTCCTTACGTACAATGCGCAAAGTTGCTGGTTGGAAGTTAGCTTGGCGCTTTCTTCAACATGACTCTATGTGGGCGGCTTGGTTAAGGAGTCGATATCTTAAAGTGGAGAATTTCTGGACATATCAGCTTACTAACAATGAATCAATCCCTTTCAAACATATCTTGAAGATTAGAGCAGAGATTAGTTCTAAACTAGTACGAATCCTTAAAGACGGAAGGAGTACAGATTTATGGCTAGACCCCTGGCTCTTGCATAAAGGTCTACTGAAGTGGGTCGGGGATCATGCTGTAACGGAAGCCTTCAGGAAGACGAAGGTCGCTTGCTTGCTTGAAGGTTCTACATGGACGATTCGGGGTCACCGGTACGAGAATATGCTGCGGCCACTTATTCCCCATGTTCCCATTGACTCCACCATACCGGCGGATATGTGGGGCTGGAAGGACTCGCCCACGGGAGTGTTCTGCACCCGTACTGCTTCCTCTCAGGCTCGAACCCAGCCGCCAAATGGGAGTTTGTAGATGTTGTTTGGTGTAAGCAAGCCGCACGCAAGTTTCAATTGTGCTTATACAAGCTGACGCGAGGTCGGCTCCTTACTAAGGATAGGCTTGACAGGTTTGGTATTATACACCCCAATAATAGCTGTGTTTTGTGCTGGCAACAAGACGAGACTGCCAGACATCTCTTCTTTGAGTGTGCGGTCGCCAGAGAGACTCTGCGGACGCAGGAGTTGAAGTTAGGAGTTAATCTTCCAAGAGATATGGGGTACGAGGAAGTGGTTAGATTCATCCTGATCGGCAAGCACAGGGGGGCTGGAGTGGTACACTGAAGCAAGAATAAGATTGGCAGCAGCTGTCTGGCACGTTTGGAGAGAGCGAAACGCTCGAGTATTTGAGTGTAAATACAACTCGATTAGAGGGTTGGTCTTTAACATCGAACAAGATGTTTCATGTATGAGGTTGCCAAAGAGCATCAACTAAGTGTATGATTGCTGCTTTTTGATAAATTAATTACCTTTTCCAATATATATATATATATATATATACATATATATATATATATATGTGTGTGTGTGTGTGTGTGTGTGTGTGTGTGTGTGTGTGTGTGTGAGGGTTCTTATAGATGGCTCGTAGGAAGGGGCCGTCCGCTCCGCTCCTCGCCTCTCCGCCCCACTCCCCGCTTGGGGTCTGGTGGCTGGGCTGGCCGCTTGGGCTGCTCGGCCCGGCGGCGCCCATCGGAGTGTTCGTCCCGTTCGGCGGCTCCCCCTCCTCCCAGGGATGGCCGGGCTCGGCCTGGTCGCCCCCGCCCTGGATGGCCGGTTTCCGCCCGTCTTCTCCTCCTCGGCCGCGTCGCCAACGTCGTCGTCCGCGGCAACGTCGAGCCCGGCGCAGGCGGGCCAGTCCTCCCCCTCCAGCCGTCCCTCCGGGTTCCCCCCAGGCCATCCTTCCTCCGGGGTTGGGTCTAGCGTCAGGCGCTTCTCCGCCGGCTCCGGTTCGCCTCGCTGCACCCTTCTCGGTGTCGCCCCCCCGCCCGGCCAAGGCCACCCGCCTTCAGTGGCCCATCTCGGCCTCGTCCTCTCTCAGCCCCCTGGCGGAGCCATTCGACGGTCCCGGGCTGGCCCCCCCTCTTCGTCTTTCCCGGGTGGCTGACCCCACCCCCGATTCGTCTTCCCCCTGGGTCAACCGTTCATCCTCCTCCGCTCCCGACGGCCAGGGCGAGGCCCTCTCCCTCGCCCTCCCCCCCGCCTCCGCCCATCCAGGCGTTTCCGCCCTCCGCCGGAGCTCCTCCGGCTCCAGGCGTCGAGCTAGGGTTCCCCCCGCTCGCCCCTCCAGTCGCTCCTCCAGCTCCGGCGTGGCCCAACTCCATCCACTCCCGGCTCAGCCCGCCTCCCCTGGCCGCTCCCTCCCCGGGACCCTCAGCCCCCTCCGGCAGCGGAGGCTCCTCCTCCTCCTCTCCAGCCTCCGCCTCCGGTTCAGCAGGTGCTCCCCCGCCTCCTGCTTCGGCCCCCCCCCCTTGGCGCTCCCCTCCGCCCCGGTTCTTCCCTCGACGGCGGCGCCCCCCTCTGCAAACCCCTCTCTTGGCCGCGTGACTTCCCCTCGTCGACCCCCTCCGTCGGATCCCCCGCTCTCCGGCGATCACTTCGCCACCCGCCGGCTCCTCGACGGTGAGGTCGAGCCCCCGCCCCCCGCCGTCGGTCTCGCCCCCCCCCCACTCCGTCCCCGGCGGTCCTCCCCTGCCCCGCGCTCCGTCCCCGGCGGTCCACTCACGCCCCGCGCTCCTTTCCTCGCCGGATGCCTCGGCTTGCGCGCTGCGCTGGGGGGGGCCTTGAGCCGCGCGCCCCGCTCTCGGGCAGAGCATCCGCTCGGGCAGCGCGCCCTCGAGCAGCGCACCCTCGGGCCGCGTGCGTTCCCCCCCTTAGTTCTCGCGCGCTGGGGGACGCGTCAGCATCCCGTTTCAAAGTTCAAAAAAAAAATCCGTTTAGATATATATATCCCATCCCTAGGGCCGCGTGCCATCCTATTGGGACTGCGTTCCCACACCCCCCCTAGGGCCTCCCGTTTGCTGTGGTCAACGGACCCAAATCTTTTGCTAATTTGGGTTTCGAAATCTCGATAATCTTCGAAATGTCGTTATATTACGAATTTTCGTTGATTTCGAAATTTCGTAACTTCGAATTCCACTTTTAGGCGTTTTTCACCTTGTTTTTCAGGGCCATTTTGTTTTCTGGCCTCGCACCCGTCTGTAATGCTCTTCTAGAGCCTCTTTCTATTTTCAATAAAATGTTGTTTCTCTTAAATATATATATATATATATATATATATATATATATATATATATATATATATATGTGTGTGTGTGTGTGTGTGTGTGTGTGTGTGTGTGTGTGTGTGTGTGTGAGCGGAACAAAAGCTCCCTTAGAAAACCCCCTAAAAACTCGCTCACTCTAATTCGTAATATTAATGTTAATATTAAGGCTTAATTGCTACTTGATACCCTCAACTATTATCGTTTTTCAATTTGGTACCTTAAACTTTTTTTTGTAACAACTTGATACCCGGATATTATTTTGGACAAAAATGCCCCTACCCCTAACCCCCCTCCCCCCTGCTAGCTCCGACCGCAGCTCCCCCCCCACACCCGCCCCCCAGCTCGCTTCAGGCCATCCCCCCCCCCCCTCTCGCTCCAGCCGTCCGTCCGCTCCCGCCTCTCCCCTAGGCTCGGCAGCAGGAGGAGGGGGGGCTGGGAAGGGGGGTGCGGGGCGGGAGGCGGGGCAGGGGGTGGCCCGGAAGTGAAAAGGGGGGGGGGGTTGGCCGGAAGCGAGGAGGGGGGAGGTTGGCCGAAAGCGAGGAGAGGGGGGGTTCGGCCGGAGCTAGCAGGGGGGGGGGGTAGCTGGAGTGGGGGAGGGGGTGGAGGGAGGGAAGGGATAAGGGCATTTTGGGATTTTTTTAAAATGTTAGGTACTAAGTTGAAAAAAAAATAGTTGAGGTATCAAGTTGTTACGAAAAAAAGTTTAGGGTACCAAGTTGAAAAACGGTAATAGTTGAGAGTATCAAGTAGCAATTAAGCCTAATATTAATGTTAATATTAATGTTAATGTTAATATTAATTTTTTTTATTTTTTATATATTAATGTTAATGTTAATATTAATGTTAATGTTAATATTAATTTTAATGTTAAGTTTAATGTTAATTTTAGTATTTAATGTTAATATTAACATTAAATTACGGATTAGAGTGAGGGAGATTTTTAGGGAGTTTTCTAAGGGAGGCTTTTGATCCGCTTCATATATATATATATATATATATATATATATATATATATTGGGGGGGGGGGGGGGGGGGGGGGGGGGGGAGGGGGGGGTTTCCTCGTTCTTAATTCTTGCATATTTTTTGAAATTGAATGTTTGGATTAGATCAAAATATTGCAATAAAATTTAATTGTTCATGTATCTAAAATGAACGGGCCAAAAAAAAGAAATCGGCAACTGCTATTTGCAAAAAAAAAAAAAAAAAAAAAAGCCCTTAAGAACGAGATTCTCCATTTTTTTTCTGTCTATCTTCTCTCTCTCCATGTCTATATTAATGATGAAGAGGAAAGGAAAGAGGAAAGTCGTATGTTTTGACACCTCAACCTTCATTAAGAGCGTGTCGTGTACACTATATGAATCGTCCATTAAATAATTTGAGTGATCATGGCTAGCTCCAAACTTGTGTGCTTGTTGTGTACTTTATGTATATAGTAGCGAGAAGAAAGGAGAAATTAACCTAAACGCGATGATGGCGACTCGGAAATATTGTCAGCCTTTTGTTATTAGTTTTCCATTACTAGTGTGTGCTTTCTAATAGCAAAAAAGAAAGACTTTAATTATCCACCTAAACACAAAGATGAGATGACGACACATTCCTACTTACTGGAGCAGCTGACAATAAATACACGCACACATAAAGCGTGTGTGCTGTGCTCATACATTTGAACTGGTCTGGTCTTACGCCCACGCAAAAAATGGTTGATGTACATCTAAAAAAATGTTGATTTTATTATGTATCTAAACTTAAAACTTTGTTTTCTTAAAAGTATCATTTTCTTCGGCTTGATAAATATCCAGGAGGGATTCGAATCTGCGCCTTCCACGCCGATAACCTCAACAATTTCGGGTGGAAAGATTTGGCCCATCATACCCCTAGTTTTACACAACCTATCCTAAAGTAGAAATTGAAATTGAAATAGGAGATATAGAACCCCTTATTGGAGATGGCCTAAGTAACTTTACCCCCTTATTTAATAACAAATTTACTTACATCATTCATTTAAACCCATAAAATATTATAATATGTAATATGTTTGACTATAATTATTATTTATGATTATGAAAATGTATTGATCATTTTCCTAACCTATCAAGAGCTGCTTGACAACGATTCTCGATGAAGCAAAACTATTGTATGAGACGGGCTTATCGTACATCCTTCAATGCCAATGGATGACATTGGGATGAGTGCATACACAAATCTTCATGGTTCGCGGAAAGGAAATGAAAGAAAATTGATTCTATGATATTTTCTTTACATTAGGAAATTGCAATTCCAATCAATTTTTTTTCCGTTGTTTGAAAAAATCAAGTAAATTGAGAGAGAAAATGAATCCTTAGAGGAAAAAAATGAATCATTGGATTGGTAGGAGTAACCAGTTTCCTCCTATTTTTTTTGACATCCAAACAAAGAAAATGAATCACTTTCCTTTCCCAATACTTCAATTCCGCAAACCAAACGCGGCCTAATAGATTGTATAGAGGTGTCCGACTCGTTGAATAATTTCTCACGATGAAGAAGTCCAAAAGGAAATGCTGATCAATTTTAGGAATTTAGTTCATGAAGTACCAAGTGTCTTTTCCCAATATTTTCTCCAAAGTTAAGCCGTTATTTACTTTGCATATGACGGGTAAAGAACCTAAACTGGATTGGGTTTAACAAGTCGGATTCAGACCGTGTCAACAATAATATCCATAGCCGGTTTGAAAATAAATTGAGCCCAGCCTCAACCATTTCACAATTGGGTCATGGTCAGGCCCGACTTTTTGTTCGGGCCGGCCTATGGGCTATTGGGTCAAAATAGATTTGGGCTCGACTTTTAGGTACAAATGCATATTTCATGATCATCCCGGATTCCCGGCCCCTCGGATGGATACCGATAAATAGGGTGCAAATCAAGTGATAAATTGCAAGCCCAACTCGACTGTTCTACTCGGCTTCGTTAATGAGCCAAACTTGAACACGGGGAGCTTAGCTCATGGGCTCGAAAAATACTCTTGATTCAACTCAAATCTAGCCCACCATGAGCTTGAATTTCTGATTCCGCCCAAACTTGAACACGGGGAGCTTGGCTCATGGACTCGAAAAATACTCTTGAATCAACTCAAATCTAGCCCACCATGAGCTTGAATTTCTGATTCCGCCCTTGCTTAGAAGTACCTGGCGAAACCCAAGAAGCCTCCAAATCTGTGTCTAGATTTTTAAAATTGTTGTTGTCTGTCACTTGTATGTGCATATGGCCATCAAATTATCCAACCTTTGTATCTTTGTAGATCATTGAATAGGGATCATAGTTTGAGAGGATGGCTCAAGGGATTTTGATTGCTTCAACCCATATATATATATAGAACGAGTTTTAGGGTTGAGGAAGGACTAAACCTCAGAACCACATCAGATACTCAGATGAGGATAAGTTGGTGCATGCCAGGAAGGATTCATGATGGTAGTTCGGGATCGAAAGTCATGTTGCATATAAGAGCATCTCCAACCCTATTGTCTTATTTTGTGTTGTGATTTCTATGTGGCATGAGACACAAGACAATGTCTTTCCTATGTGGCAAGATGATATTCACACACGACAATGAGATAAAAAAGTGTTCTCCAATGCAAAAGTATTGAGAAGACAACAAAAAGTATTTTTCCAACTTCCAAGACAACTCCTCCACTTCTTCATTTTTTTATAAATATTTCTATTCATAATTGATGATGTGGAGATAAAGTTATTGTGAAGTGCATTGTCTAGATCTAGACAACCAACTTCACATTGTTCTTGCCATGTCATTGTCATGTCAACTTTATAATTTATTCTATATTTGCATTGGAGAATGATTTTTGAAATAAAAGCTTGTCATTCCTATGTGACAACCATTTTTTCTAAACTCACAATAGGGTTGGAGATGCTCTAATTATTGACATGGGAAGTGTAGGCGATCGATGTCCGGGAATCCACTTTCCAACTTGAATAGACTCCGGTATGCAGTGTTCTATCTCTCTATTGCAGGCTTACAACTCGTACATGGCACGACACAATATGAACACGAAAACACAGACACATCATCGACCATGGGGTGTCTAGTGTTTTTTTGGGAGTGTAAATTGTGTCCCGTATGTGTCTGAATATGCAGACACGACAACCATTTTTGGGGGTCAGTGTTTCCTAGCCTATAATATGAACTGTTATGATCATGTGAACTTCCCCTACCTGATGCTTTTGCTCTATATATCTTTGAATAACCAAATATTTGATTCTTTAGGAAAACAAATCTTACTTTAATTATTGCAGTTTATCAAATTTTCTTCTTTGTAATTATCTGTACTTGATGAGTACAAGATACGAATTAATGCATGTTAGTCCTGTTACCGAAAATTAACTTCATTCATAATACGAGCCACATGCCATCTAATCATAAATGTTTATTATCTTAAATGGTCAAATGTCCAAAATTTCTGGAATTGTGATAAATATTAATTTTTATTTTATTTTTATTTTTATTTTTTTGAAGTGCCCCTTTTTTTTCGGTTTGGCCAATGTCAAGGGAGGATTCGAACTTGTGCATTCTGCATTGGGACCCCGTTGCTACCACTAGGTCACAACCCCACGAACTATATTAATTTCAGTATATGGCAAAGTGCAAGTAACATTATTAAGTAATTTGAACTCGTCTCGGACTTTTCTTGAAAGGCCCATCCAGAAAAAAGAGGATTTAATTGGGTTTGCAGCATTGGACCCATTGACCCTCCTGTTACTGGCTGCTGTGTCGTTGATCGCTCATCAGCACCCCCACCCCAAGTGACCTTTTGAAGATGATTAGATATATACTAATATTAACAATTAAAGAATAAGAAATAATTGGCTAGTTTTTATTTGTATATTAAGACTTTTAGGAAAATAAAATTATTTGTTTTTTCCTCTCTTTTTTGGGATATTTTAGCAAATGTCCCATTACAAATATAGAAAGTATTCTATACCCCCACTTATTTTAAAAAAATAGCAAATGCCTACATTCCTTTGTATACAACATTTTAAAATTTAAGATATATTCCCATTATTTAACCAAAACTTTAATTATTTTACTCATAATGAGAACATTTGTTAGTTTTTAATATGGGGGTGGGGGGTAGATGCTAATTTGCATATTTATAGTTTGGTATACTTGCTAAAATATTTCTTCTTCTTTTTTTTCTTCCTCCAGATTTTCCAAATGTTACAGGTTAGGTGTTGGAGATATATAAAATCAGATATTACTTCCGACCTTATTTTCTTCGACACGTAGTTACCAAATATATACTATCAACAAATTGATACAGTATAACTAGACTTATCAATTGGGCCGGGCTGGCATAGTTCGACATGTGTCCATATCGAAAAAATGGTCCATGTGTCGGTCCGGTCCGAATAATTTTGAGCCAAAACTGGCCCGACCCATCATACCGGGACATGTTGGACCTCAAATCTCGGCCCATTAGAGAGGTCCGTCTCGACCCGACACGTCCCCAGGTCCAGGTCCATTCCGACCGAATACCGGCCCGGGCCATCATGGTGGGATCCAGTATATCAAATAAATGTTTCTTCCTCCAGTCACAGATATAAATTTATATAATAGAAAAGGAACTCTTGAAAGTGAATAATAATCTTAATTCTTTATTTGGGAAAAGCTGAATTTTATTCGTGTGCACTGCATTCACAAGAGAAGATTTACTTCTATCACTGGCATCATTGTAAACCAAGTCTACAACCAAATGCTTACAACCTTCTTACAACATCTCTCTTCTCTTCCGCTCTTTACACATGGATCCTATCGGATTTCACCTCCCCTCTCATCCTCATACTACATGGGCTCCATCCGACCCCACCACTTTCTCATCTCCTCCAATCGAAGTCCAACACGTAACGATTAATGTAAAAAAATTGTAAGCATTTGGTTGTAAGCATAGCAAAGCTCATTTCTCCAAGTGAATTAGTAAGATCCGGCACGTATCACCCGTGGACAATCATATTGCTACCGCATGGCCGTTCATCCGGCTAGTATCCAACAACTTCATTATTCATGTTAAAACTAACATGTTATGGAGTTGTGAGTTATTAAGTACTCAAAAACTAACTGGTTATTAGTTGTACATTTGGCACTGTCATATGTCCGTCCCGACCCAAGGCAAGATCCGGTCCAACACGGCCCAAAACCTATTATGTCGTGGGCTATGTGTCGAATTGGACTTAGAAATTTATCATTAGATCCGGTCCGACCTGACTCGCTAAGGACATAGACTTGAGAGGCCCGACCCGACCTACTCAAATTTCGGTCGGTCCGATCCGGCCCGGCCCGGCCCGGCCCAACCCACTTGACAGCTCTAACTATAATAGCAACTTGTACCAACATTTTTTCATAAACATGAAACACCACACTCACAGTCAAAC
Source organism: Iris pallida (assembly GCA_029216955.1). Lineage (NCBI taxonomy): Eukaryota > Viridiplantae > Streptophyta > Magnoliopsida > Asparagales > Iridaceae > Iris > Iris pallida. Next base: position 13,857 of record JANAVB010045070.1, read on the forward strand.
AGGTTTTGCCATCACCTTTTCTTGATTAATTTATTTATTTTAATTTATTTTAGGAAAGAAATGGAAAGGTGAGCCACCAAATCACATTCAAGCTAGCAAAAATAAAATAAAGGTAGACAAGAGTTGACACCACCAATAATAAACTTGTTAGTGAGTTTGGAGCAAGCCTAACTAGTTGGATACAACATATTTTTTGTGTGCTTAAACCCAAAGAGAAATCATATATTGCTGTCCCACTCAACACTTGCCAAGCTTCTCCAACCTTTAAAACTCTCTTTATTTTTATTTTTTTGGCCACAACAAAGTAGGGAACTACTCTCCCCTCCAATCATAAAACACACCTCTCTCTTTAATTATTTGTAAAAAGAGTTTGTGATACATCTCATTCTCCACCTCTATGTGCCTAATTAAAGGCTATATTTCTTCCTTCTCTCATTCAACAAATGATACGTTCATACATTGAAGGAATTTTACAACACATAATTTTATCTAGGTAAATTATTTATGACAAAATTTTCGTCACTAAATTATTTTCCTTAGATAGGTTGTTAGTGATGAATTTTGGGAAAGTTTTTTGGTGATTGATTATGATCAATGATGGATCTAAGAATTAAGTGAAATGAAATAGATTTGTCACTCGTAACTAAGGCATAATTTTCATGTTGTGAGATCGTATTCATTCCTTCAACAAATATATTATAGGGTTCGGATAAATATATAGCTATTCTAACGAGGAATTTGATATCAACTTAGAGGGTTGACGTGAGATCGACAATGATCATAAATTTTGTATCAAATCTTATACGAAGTTATTATTATTATTTTAATGTTTCATAGTCGACTCTATTCTATTGGGAGGAGAAGACTGATAATGATAATGATTTGGTTATTATGTATGAATATTGAGATTGACAACGTGACATCAATAAAAATTTTGTTATGAAGAAAAGAAGGAGATATTAAGCAAAATGGTGGTCATACTTTCCTATTGTCCATCTTTTCCATGGGGTGTAACTTTTCACAATTGAACCCAAAATGTCTTGGTCTTCTTTTGGACCAACTCCTCGATAATATTTCCCCTCTTTCTTTGACTACGATGGTGGGTATTTAGGCGTTTGAATATTAAAAAAAATGAAGGAAAAAAAAAAAAAAACTTTATATTTCTTCTTCTTCTTAGTGGCCTGCAGTAAAATAAGACCTGATCTTAAATTGGATCCAATCATCTTCTAATACCCAACAATGTGACATCAACCCTAGATTTAAAGTGTGTATGATTGCATAATGGTGACAATGACATTAGCATCACATATCCCCAAAATAAACCATTTAAGTTATTGATCACTTGAAAGACCTTTTTAAGTGTACATTACCAAATTCTTTCTATTATTTTAATCTTCTGAATGAAGATATGACAAGTTAGGTTTTAAGGTGTGTACTGAGATCGTCGGTAAATTTATTCTTCGTCTTGTCCGATCAAACTCGGACTGGAAGGCCCGAGTCCGGTCAATGGGCAATCCGGTCTGATCCACTCATATAGTCCAGTCCGACACACTCAAAAGAGAATTTGAACTCAGAACCTCATGAAATCTCAAAGTCTTCCCAGCTAACCTCTATGTCAACATTATTTTGTGTTATAAATGTATATAAATATAATATATGCTAAACTTTAAATATATTTTTTAAAAGAAATGTCACGCGGGCCTGGCCGGGTCAAGTCCGGATTTAGTCCGGACCCGGCCCTGGCCGAAGCTAATCGGGTCTTGGCCCGTGCTGGATTTGAAAATTTGATTTTTAAGTCTAACCCGGTCCGGACTCGTAACCGGTATAATGGTAGGGCCCAGCCCATGTCCGATCGAATGCAGTCAAAATTGGGTTGGGCCGGTTCGGACCGACAGAATACACACCTTGAGTTAGGTAGTCGAACTAGCCAGTGACGTGGTGTCAGCGAGAATCTCATGTACAGCATAAAGGCTTTTGTATACGATAGAATTTTTAAGGATATAATTTCTGTTATTGTTACAATAGAGATGATTTGAAGGGGGACAAATTTTCAAATAGTAAAATTCCAAAATTTTGGGATAAACGTTTTTTCAGCACTAACATGGATAAAATTTTGCAATATTAGATATTCGCCATATTGTAAGGGTCAAAATTAATTTGGCACTTGAGCTACTTTGGAGTTCAATAATTTGAGTTAATTACATCGAGCTATGTTACATATTCCTGGATCTTATAGTTGAGACTGGCAAGTGTAGTGGCTTTTGAGGAAATTATAGACGTCGACCAAGTGGGACTTGGGGTTCGGATCGGATTAATTGGATTTACAACTAATTGCGAGCATGTGTCCGACCCATGTCTGACCTGTTCCACTGGTGGTCCACGGAATGTGATCCGTTGGGTACACTGGAGGGCTTCATGGAGATGAATATGATCCAAATTTTTTCTTTAGCATTGTTTGCCGGTCCGAAAAAAAAGGACACCTATAAAAAACGTTCCACCGGTGGGTCAGCGTTTGTCTGACCCATACTTGCAAGTAAATTAATTTGCGTAAACATGCTTCATGGCTACAGTGCCTCCTGTGCTCTCGCCATACTTGCAAGTAAATTGATCTGCGTAAACATGTTTCATAACTACTATAATACATGTTTTAGCGACAACAACGGATTTTAATGTTGTATCGGTGGATTTCGGTTAAAAAAAATATATGTGATGAGCAAATCCGTATAATTGGTAGGGAGTGTGAGAAATTAATTTTTGAATATATTTTTTAATTTTATCTTCGTTTTCTTTTCTTTTTTTGAAATGTTCGATCTATTGATCTTTCGTCATCCAGCTAAAATCTTATACCTCTTTTTGGTAATCACAAGAGCCACTAGAGTGGGTTTTTTTTTTTTTTTTTTCTTTCTGTTAGAACTAGATATTTGATAATAATATTTTATATCTCGAGTATTTTGAAAGTTTCGTTGTGTTACGTGGAACAAGCAAACAAGCCCTAATTGAGTACTGTGTCGATGCAAATGTCAAATAGTTTTGTTACTTCTACTTTGTCTTCGAGCATTATGTCAATGATGCAATATATAGTACAGTCATTGGACTTCAATTTCATTAGTTGATGTAGTCTAACCATCTTGTCGATCATTTCTATATACATCGAACTTAAAATATAGGTTTCTTGTAAAAAAAAAAAAATTAGCGACATGCCTAGAAGCTTAATAGTTGAAAATGGGAGAATCATTTTCTGTATCTACATAGAAAAAACTGTAGGAAAGAAGTATATGCATCTTAATTACTAGTTACCAAACTATAATTACGATTTCATAAAGGGTACCGTTATTGTCTCTCCTAAAATATCATTCTACACTGCTCATTAATTTTTTTATTAATAAAATTTTAAATATATTCCTGTATTAACATTACTAGTACTCCTAAAATATCATCTTGCACTCCTTCCTCCACGTGCACAAATTAATGTCAAATTTAATGCAGTGATTTGGAATTTGAAACATAAAAAATTGAAGAGTGCAGAATAATATTTTAGGAATGTCAATAACAGCACAAGCTTATTAAATTATTGGAAGTGGCGTGCTTAGGGGTTATGTTTATAAAAATATTTGCATTTTAAAAAAAAAACCAAGGCCCGTGGACAACGCCACCAAGCCAGCCTTGGTCCGGAGGCCGTGAACAACGCCACCCAGCCGCCCCCTGGGAGTGGGGGCTCGAACCCGCACCCTCAACCCCGAGTGCCAGCGGTCTTACCGGTGCGCCACCGCGCCACTGGCTATAAAAATGTTTGCATTTAATTTGCAACTATCGTCTACTCTATAATTACGATCTCATAAATTTTTAATCTTTTAAACTCGACCATGAAAAATCGTTAGATTACGTGCATTTCATGCATTATTTTTTTTAAAGGGTCTAAACAAAAGAAAGTAAAAAATATAAATAGAAAAAAATGTACACTTGTCGTAACCTAATTGTAAGTTCTTATTGTGTGTTTCTACATTTGAACTGTTTACATATCTGGCAGATATTTGCAATGTTACTAATAATACAAAAATATTATTTGGCTTCCAAAATATTTGGATGATGCCATCTTCCATTATGTGACATATGACATGGTTGTTGACATGGCAGCTGACATGACAAAATTTAACATTAAAATTAAAATTCATATTAAATTAACATGATAATTAACATTAACCATAACCTTAACATTAAAAGTAACCTTAACATTAAAATTAACATTAACATTAATATTAAAATTAATCTTAACATTAAAATTAATATTAACATTAATATTAACATTAATATTAATATTAATATTAATATTAATATTAACATTAAAAAAAAATGGATAATTAATGCTGGTTAAAATTTGTCGTGTCAGCTGTTATGTCAACTGTCATGTCAGATACCACATAATAAAAGGTGATATCACCCAAATATTTTGGAAGCTAAATAACATAATTGCTAATAATATAGTCTTTAACTTCATTTCGACGTCCAAAAATATTTACGCTCAAGAAAACTTGAAATGGTACAACTTTTGTTTCTTTGTGAACATCCAAAAGTGATGTGAGGGCTTTGTCTGCAGTGCTACATGGGCCGTTGAATTTGTCCGCAAGCCATATGTTGCTCCCCCCCCCCCCCCCCCCCCCCCCCCCCACACACACACACACACACACACACCCTTGCGGGTTCTTTAGCAGTTTTCTAAATTTATAGAAGAAAATTTATAGAAAAGCCTAAAAAAAAATGTTGTATGTCAGAAATTGTTATACAAAAAGTACAAGAAAAATCATTATTGATAATTGAAAATAAGTAAACTACTTTGTAGGAGGTTGTTGCTAACAATATATACAAAGCCACAAGTAACAGTTACAAATCCATAAAATTTGTTACATGATTGATTTTGATCAATCAGTTATCAATAATAATGTTTTGCCGAACTCGGGCGACTCTTGTGGTTATCGAGAAAAGGTATAATAGTCATGGTTGGTTGATGGAAGATCTATGAATTGAGAAACGCGGAAGTATTATTCCTTCCATTTATAAAAATGAGAGAAGTTGAGGATAGTGAACCCAAAAGACACACAACACAGTAATACAAAGTCCCCAACATTACATTGGACATTAAAAAAAAAATTGCTCTCGCAATGTGTTACATACGACAATGACCACCATTATAGGTGGTTTTTCTTCTCAGAATTAGTTACAAGTTAATAATACAAAGACTAATTGTCACGCCCCGCTCCCGTAGGAGCGATCGTCCTCGCTAAGGCGTGATGCCGCACGAGCCTAGATTGCGCTCGTGCAAGACGGGTTCCATAACGGTCGATTTCAGCGGCTGCGACGGGATCGTCGCACAGAAGTCCCAAGCAGAGACATTGAATAATAGCAGCGAAAAATTAGAACAAAACACAAGTTACTCAAAAGATGATCTTTATTGATATTGAAACAAAGATTACAATGGGACGCAAGACCAAGATTACAAGTCTCTCAAGCTCACTCAAGCTCACATTACAAGTCACTCAGCTCCCTCTCGTATCCCAATACATGTCTTGAGCCAGCGGATGCTTTGGAAGGCGACGTCCATACATTATGTCCTGTATAAGTCTTGAATACATGCGGCCGCACGCTTCAAATCGCCAAGAAACTTCGTGCCTTGACGCATCCAAGCGAGCTCCGCGCCACGAGCTTCTACCTGTGCCTGCACATGACACTACAAAAATTTATCAGATTAGCGACGGCTAAATACGTCGCTAACCTCGGTGAAAACGTCGCTAAATAAATTTAGCGACGTTTAAGGCGACGTTTCGGGAACGACGAAAAAAAAATGTGTCGCTAAACGAGAAAACGTCGCAAAACGTCGCTAGGGCGACGTTATTTGGCAACGTGATTAACGTCGCTAATTAGCGACGTAATTTGCGACGTTTATTGGTTGACGATAATTAGCGACGTAAACAGCGACGTTATTGTGTTGTCGCCGTTTGGCGACACTGTTGCGACGATTTGGCGACGACGAGCTGACATCAGATTATGGTGCCACGTGTTGCCACGTCAGCATTTAGCGACACGTTTAGCAACATTTATTAACGTCGCTAATGTTTAGCGACTAATGTTAACGTCGCTAAAAACGTCGCTAAGTTAAAAAAATATAAAAAAAATATGTTCCAGAATGCAAATGGTGCTGGAGCTGGAGCCTGAGCCAAAATACAGAATACGAAATACAAAATACAGAATCCAATCCCTGGGTTCGCAGACCCCTCGGTGGAACACTCAATACCGGCACGCACAATACATTCTAGAATATACAAAAAATATAAAGAAAAAATACTATCCGCAACGAACAATGTCAATATATAATATCCTCAACAAACTAAATCAATATCCGCAAATACGTACAAACTCAGTATCCTCAACGAAAAAACTGAATATCCCCAAATACGTACAAAGTCAAAATACAAAATACAGAATCTAATCCCTGGGTTCGTCGAAAATACAAAAACAAAGATTGACACACAGTTCTAATTCATATGTGCTTTAAGTGTGAGAACGTATGGCTTAGAACATAACCCAAAATTCATTCTAGCATACATTAGTGTGAATCATCTATGTTCTGTACATATGGTGTAGTATACGTTCTTATCGAATCTAGTATCTAGTATCTGAAGAATGTAACAGAATCAAGATGAACTCACATAATGTAATACTAAAATATCATCTACTACTATATAAGATATAGTGATAGGTTGTCGTATCATCATTGCCGAGGGATGAGGGTCGGAGGACAGTCAACTTTATCTACGGCTACATAGTTTCTGCCTCGCCAGTCGAATGGCTGCAGGGACTATGTCCTGATCACCATGTCGTACCGTAGATTAATGCAAATGGAGTTGGAGCTAGAGCCTGAGCCAAAATACAGAATACAAAATACAAAATCCAATCCCTGGGTTCGCCGACCCCCTCGGTGGAACACTCAACACCGGCACGCACAATACATTCTAGAATATACAATATTAAAGAAAAAATACTATCCGCAACGAACAATGTCAATATATAATATCCGAAAATACGTACAAACTCAGTATCCTCAACGAAAAAACTGAATATCCCCAAATACGTACAAAGTCAAAAATATAGTACAGTCCAAAAATGCAAAAATGAAACTACTGAGCGCCTGGAGCTGGAGCTGGACACGGTGCTGGAGCCGGAGGAGCGCCACCAGATGACGCACAAATACCGCTCGAGTGAGCCAAAGGCATGTAGCCACTTCCCTCCCTCCATTCCCCCTCTTCCTCTCTCATGCTATCAACGTCACAACTTTTCCAGTGTTGCTCCCTCTAATGATGATGAACGCAAAAATCAAAGATGTCACTCCCCGTTTTCGGAATACGTAAATTTTTGATTTTTCATGTATATGGTATCTGGCACCTGTATCTTTATTGCATGTATCCTGTATTTGTAACTGGCCATGGCATGGAACAGTATCTCGTCGCGGATTAGTGTGCCACCCCTTGTCCTTGTCTGGTTGTAGGCGTGGTTCACTGTTTCGATGATAGGATTTCTGAACTGTGTTGTGGTTAGAATTTTATTTAATTAATTTAATTAGTTGTATCATGTAGCAATTAACATGTCATTAGTCACATGGTTAAGAGCATGCTTAAGCTTAGGGTTTCTTTGAGTCAACCCAACCCCTATATATATTCTCTTCCACACTCTCTCTCCTCATTCACTCTTTCATTTATTTTGCTCAAACAACATTTAGGCAAGTACATCTTGCACCAAATAGAGAGATTCTTGCATTTTTTTATTTCTTAATTTTTCTTAGATATTATTTGTCTATATTGTTCTTCTCTTCATTCTCTACAAGTTTAGTTCTTGGAGTTTTTGATTTTAATGGCTAGTTTGATGTAGATCTAAGTTTCTATAACTAGGGTTCTATAGATTTTTATGGTTTTGATCTATCAAATTTGGTTGTTTTCAAAAACTAATGGTCCTATATTGTAGGGAATTCAATTCTACCCAATTTTGACATTTAAAAAGTTAGATTTCGACTTGTTTTGAGGAAGTTATTGTCACTCCCAGTTTTCAGAAATAAGAGTATTTTTGTCATTTTTTATTTTAGAATATTTTTGAAATTATTTATTTATTTATGATATTATTTTGGGGTTATTTGAGTCGGGTTCGAATTTCAGCTCAATCCGACTTGAAACGGGGATCCGTGATAGTTTTGACTCTAGTGGACCCACCCATTGGTTAGGCATGACCTACATAATAATATTTTTGGTTAGTGTGTTAGAGTAAAATTTCATGGATAGGTTTAGTTAATTAGAGCATTTAAAACTAGACTAATTTAGCCTCAACCTAAGCCATTTCCTATTTAATTCAATTAGAGAGAGTGGGGGGTATTTTTGACATTTCAAAATAGGGACAAAACAGCCCATTAGGGCCGGCCACAATAGGAGGAGGGATGAGCCTCTTCTCATTTCATTTTCCCCCCAAATTTTCTCTCTCTTGTTTTTCCCAAATTTGAGAGCCACCTCCATTAATTTCTCCACCAAATCCATCATTTCTTTTACCAAATTTTCTTCATTTATCCTCTACTCCATAGTTAGAGGGTGCTAGCCAAGTTTGGGAGGATTCGGAGCTCGTTCGTGTCCTTTTGGAATCTCTACGTGTCGGTGTCGAGTCGGAAGGCTTTTTCCTTTGAATCTCTCTTCCGGAAGGTATAATCTCTCCTCTAATCCACCCCTACGTACATATAGGAATATTTTGAACCCGTAGGAATGACCCCCATGGTTGTATCTCCATTTGTGTCCGTTTCGTGTCCATTTGGAGGTCATAGGAGTGTCCTTGTGTGTAGGTTTGTGTCCTAGTAGAAAGAAACCTATTTGGACACTTGTTTTTATTATAAATATATTGTGGATGATTATTTGGAGGTTAAATCTCAGATTTCTAATAGTTTAGAGGTGTGTTTTCAATGTATCATATCGTATCATATTGGTTTATCTATATATTGTATATATATATGAGTTATATATATTACTCTCTCTCTCTCTCTCTCTCTATATATATATATATATATATATATAATTGTGGCTTATATATATATGAATATATATATGGTGTGTATGTGTGTTTTCATTTGAGTATGGGTAGTTGAGGAATTCGGCCAAGGTGGTGGAGTGATATGTGTTGTGGTGTTAGAGTTGAGTTTGTGATTGTATTGTAGGGAGGGTATATGAGAGTATGTTAGAGAGTTTGATATTGAGTGTGTTAGAGAATTTGATATTGAGAGAGTAAGTTAGAGAGTTAGAGTTGAGAGAATATTAGAGAGTTTGGAGCGTGAATAGAGAGTAGTAGATGAGAGTGTTAGGGAAGGGGGGAAACTGCTATTAATAGCAGCAGTAGCTGCTGAATCAGTCCCCACAAGGGGGGACTGATTTCAGGGGCATGACAGTCCCTAGAAGCAGCAGCTAAGTGCTGCTGTTACAGCAGTATGTAGAGGGGAGGGTGACCCATTTCAGCCCCAATATAAACTCCCACAATCAACCCTTTGTTAGAACCCTTAACCACCCTTACACAGGTCTAATCCAGCCCCAACACACCCCCCCTAAAACCTGATACAAGCATCCTATATAGCTGTCCTTATTCAGTCCTAAACATCCCCATTGGCTGTCCCTAAACCTGTCATTATCTACTACATTTCATCCCCCAAATCCAGCCTTGATAGGTCCCATATCATCCCCATAGTTCAGCTAACTAATTCCCATTTGGATAGCCTTAGGAGCAGTCCCAAACATGTCCTATTATAGCTTCAGTCCAGCCCTTAGTACACCCCAAAACAGTCCCTATCCCAGCTACATTAAATCCTATAATTCAGTCCCATTGACAGTCCTAACATGCCCCACAAATCAGCCATGTATACCCCATGGTTCACCCTACAAATTCAGTCCAATAAGGCCCCAAATACATGTCCATTTATACCCTATGTTAGTCCCAAACTTAGCCCAAAATAGTCCACTATTTAGTCCCATATCAGTCACTTATAGGACCCCAAAACAGCCCCTAAAACCAGCCTACACTTGACACTTAGCAGCCCTCATATGGACAACCAATATCAGTCCATATTTACCCCCATTTTTCAGCCCAATCAGTCATGTTTTGAACCTATATGTGTTTATATATGGGTGTATGAGTCTAGATATGGGTATATAAGTGAGCCTATATATATTGCTAATAGCCTATAGGTGTGAGCATGCGTGTTAGCCTATATGTGACCATATATGAGTGAGTGAGGAGTGAGTGTTGGTGTGTGTGAGTGTTTAGTGAGATGTGAGGATGAGACAAGGGTAAGGTAATGAAGATAGATAACATGTAACCTAAGATGGACTGGATACCTAGAATACCTATATTTCTTGGTAGGTAAACCTTAGATAGGATAGTATCTAGCTACCCTAAGGAGCCTAGGCTAGTATCTTGGGTATTAGCGGGGTTTCCTTTGTATTGGACAAGGTATCGGGATTTACCTTGGTAAGGTAATGTAGGTTTACCTAGAAATAGGGCATTTGAGTCTAGAGTCTAAGAAATGGTTAGAACTTGGTTCCCTTGGTTGGTAATGATCAAATATAGTGCTCCTAGACTAGTTTTGACGTCGGTTGACCATTTTGACCAAAAGTCAACAAAAGTCAACCGAGAGTCAAACTTAGCCTATAAGCGACTAGATTTGACCGAAACCAAACCAGAGTTGACCAGTTGACTGAAAGTCAACAGTTGGTCAACATTAGACTATTTTGACCTAGGTTTGACCTAGAGTTGACCAGAGTTGACCAGAGTTGACCAGGGTTGACCAGTTGACCAAAAGTCAACTGTAAGTCAATATTTGACCCCGTTTGACCTAGTTTGACTTGGATTGACTTTCAGTGACCTAGTATGACCTAGTATAAACCAGTATGACCTAGTGTGACTCAGTTTGACCTAGATTGACCTAGTTTTGACTTAGACTTGCATTCATGACTTAAACCAGTTTCCTTTTTCAGTATAAAACCCTGTTTGACTCATAGTATCTTATTTTAGGTCTGTGATTACTCTGAGCATCTGTTCACCTTATCAGCTCAGGACCACAGGCGAGTACATTCACTGATAGTTTTTATTGTCTTGATATCTATTATATCCGATTTAGTTGTAGTGTCTTACTTGATTCTCGACATGATAGTTCACGGACTAGTATACGTCGGATCCTGTCATGAGATGTTATTCCCGAATTTTCCTTGGTATATTGGTGTGTGATATCCATGTTTCATGTACTTATATAGACATTGATTTGAGAGTGGGCTGATCATCTGCTTTTGAATCCGTGTCATGACGTGCCATGTCCGGATCCATGATACTATTCGGGGATGGGGAAATTATTAGGGGTTATGTGATCAAAGCCTCCCTGTCACTATTTTGCTAGTGCCACCCTCACCTCACGTAGGGTGTAGCAGATACCCCATGTCCATGTTATCCAGGTTGGCCGGCATGACCCTTTCAGATTTTCATGTGATTGTCGGACCAAGTGGATAACCCTACCATGATTCCCTAGCCGATCACATAGCGCTCTAATAATTCAAGTCACCTTTTTATATTTATTTATCCTAGGAGGCTAAGTTCTGTTCGGGAGAAGGGTCACAACCCCGGTCCTTGTTTTGTTTAAGGGTTGTAACTCGGCTTCCGAATAGTTCCTAAGCAATCCTACATATACATTGTCGTCATATTCAGTACTCACATCTATTATACATTTCCTGCTGATTTTACCCTGTATTTCACATATCTTTGTCTTGTATTTTATTATACTGTCTCTTATAGTATTTGTCAATTCATATGGAACTGCTTTTGGTGTTTGTACTTGCTCATTTTTCTGACAGGATACCGTTGACAATTTTACAGATGATTCAGAGGCTGATTGCCCGACCTATTATGGGGACGGGTTAGATGGAGTAGACTTGGACCGTGGCTTGTTAGTAGAGCCACTAGATTTTGCTCACCCTGAGTAGTGTAGTTTAGTTAGGTTTGCCTGGCCTGCGAGCCAGCTAGTACTTTTCAGACTGTAGTATTATATTGTATTCTGTGATGTTATGTTTAGTTTTGGACTTGTGTGTATTTTAAACTTATTTCCTGCTTTCATCTATCCTATTTTTTTTCCTTCCGTGCTATCTACCTTAGTTTTGTTTATGTGATTGAGACTGTATTGCTATGTCACCTCCATTCGGAGTGTATATACTGTACAGGTACCTTTATCTGTTTAGTTTTAGTATTTATAGATGACCTAGACAACGTTCTACCGTCGATGCTACGGCGTAGGCTGGACGTAACCACGTACTCGTGTCCCTAATCAGGGTGCGGATCGTGACACATTTTTATGGTGGCCCATACAGGTCTGTGTCGCAGTTAGTACGATCTCGTAATGGTGCTCGACTTAGAGTGCTAATTACGAGCCTGCGACTAGGACGTAGGATCTAGCGTATGATAGGAGTTACTCAATCACATTTTAGAAAAAACTCTGATCTTTTTGATTACCATGACAACTCTTCATGCATTTGAATTCAATTGTCCTCCCTTGATAATATCTTATCATGTGCCATATTGATCTCTTGGGTTCAATTCATCTTCAGGATGACGGTGACTCGTTCTCAGGCAGCAGGGCCTAATACAGTTCCAGAGAGGTCAGATCCGGGAGGTCTTCCACCTCCGGCTACGGGAGTAGCAGTCGAGAGAGCAGTAGCCTCAGTTCCTGCCCTTCAGACAGGAGTAGCAGCGGCAGTTCCCGGAGGTCTTCCACCTTCAACTGAGGGAGCTGCAGTTCAGGGAGCTGCCACCTCAGTCCCTGCCCTTCAGGCGGGAGCAGCAGCGTCGGTTTCAGGAGGTCTTCCACCTCCAGCAGCGAGACCGTCCATGGCCATTTCTGATATTCTCCCACCGCTGCCTCCGCTACCGACTGATACTCAGGGGGTGATGGCCCTTCTGCAGCAGATGTTGCAGACTCAGAGTGCATATGCAGAGTTGTTACGGCGGACCAAGAAGAACTTCCATCAGCTGGCGATGGCAGCAGTAGAGAGGGGTGCATCGGGTACAGTTCATGGAGCATCGGATCAACAGCAGGGTCAGGGGAGGCCCGGTACACACCTTGATTTCAGGAAGATGAACCCGAGGGAGTTCAAGGGTACCGAGGGTATCCTATACGCGAATGACTGGTTGGATGATGTCCAGCAGAGTCTGGAGTTGGCAGAGGTCCCGAGAGGACTTTGGGTGATGTCTGCAGCGAGCCAGTTTTTTGATATAGCGCTGACTTGGTCTCGTACGGATCCGCGTGCGTCAGTGAGGGGTTTGTCTTGGGAGGAATTTAGGAAGCTCTTTAAGGAGAAGTTCTACCCGGATGTAGCCTTGACAGCTTTGGAGGGACAGTTTGCCAGTTTGGTGCAGGAGAACTCGTCGGTAGACGAGTATGCAGCAGAGTTCTTCCGCCTGAGCAGGTTTGCACCCAGTCTGATCCAGGATGAGGGGTGCAAGGCCCGGAAGTTCTGGAGGGGTCTTATACACGCAGTGCGCACTCGTACCTCTAGGAAACGTGACGCGACCTTCAAGCAGATCCTGATGGAGGCGTAGATTGCAGAGGAGGACTTTGGCCTCAAGCCGAAGAGGGGCAGTGACGTTCTCGGAGCTAGCTCGAGTGCGGAGCCGACGAAGCACCCTCATTTCCAGCAGAGACAGATTCAGCAGCAGCAGCCTCAGTTGCAGTTTCAGCAGGCACCGGCGCGTGCCCAACAGCACCAGGGACAGGGCCAAAGGCAGGCTACCCAGTGCACTTTCTGCGGGAAGTAAGGACACACTCGAGAGGTTTGTAGGAAGAGGTTGGGCGTATGCCTATACTGTGGGGCGCCCGACCACCAGCTGAGGGATTGCCACGCTAGTGGAATCCGAAGAGGCCAGGACGGAGTGCAGCAGGCTAGTGGAGGCCAGCAGGGGCGTGCTTTTGCCATGACGGTTGAGCCCACTCAGGCAGTAGCAGAGCAGATAGCAGGTTCCAATATTTCGAATCTCCTTCCCGTATTTGCCTTCTTATAAACTGTCTTGAAATTCGAATCTATCTGTTCTTTGATCGTTGGATGAAAATTGTTCTTGTGAGGTGATTTCCTTCTGAGATAAGTCGTATGGGCTAGATCGCCTCGATTATAAGATTTTAGAATACTCTAGGGTCATGCTAGCAGGCATAGTGAGGACATATGGTCGGATTATGGTCGTATTTCTCGGGTATAGGAATTTAAGGTTTTCGCTGCCAAGCATGCGGTAATGCAAAAATTTTAAATACCATAATTCTAGAGGTATGTACCGTAGTTGAGGACTCTGTGATTATCGTAGCCTTGCTCACTGGCATGACGGAGATTCTGAGTATCATGATAATTGGACAGACGCATACGAATATCAATTTGCATAATTTTTTGTGTTTACCTTATTTTAATTTTTAAGGATGATTCTTTTAAGGTGGATAGACTTATAGCATCTATTTGAGAGTAATTTTAAATTTTAAAATTTTAGTCATTTAAATTCATGCTTTGATTTTTGAGATTTTAAATCATTTTAAATTTTAAGCCATGACTTGTGATTTTGATATCTTACTATTGTTTGGTTTCAAATTTCGAGGACGAAATTCTTTAAGGTGGATAGATTTGTCACTCCCAGTTTTCAGAAACAGGGGTATTTTTATCATTTTTATTTTAGAATATTTTTGAAATTATTTATTTATTTATGATATTATTTTGGGGTTATTTGATTCGGGTTCGAATTTCAGCTCAATCCGACTTGAAACGGGGACCCGGGATAGTTTTGACTCTAGTGGACCCACCCATTGGTTAGGCATGGCCCACATAATAATATTTTTGGTTAGTGTGTTAGAGTAAAATTTCATGGATAGGTTTAGTTAATTAGAGCATTTAAAACTAGACTAATTTAGCCTCAACCTAAGCCATTTCCTATTTAATTCAATTAGAGAGAGTGGGGGGTATTTTTGACATTTCAAAATAGGGACAAAACAGCCCATTAGGGCCGGCCACAATAGGAGGAGGGATGAGCCTCTTCTCATTTCATTTTCCTCCAAATTTTCTCTCTCTTGTTCTTCTCCAAATTTGAGAGCCACCTCCATTGATTTCTCTACCAAATCCATCATTTCTTCCACCAAATCTTCTTCATTTCTCCTCTACTCCATAGTTAGAGGGTGCTAGCCAAGTTTGGGAGGATTCGGAGCTCGTTCGTGTCCTTTTTGAATCTCTACGTGTCGGTGTCGAGTCGGAAGGCTTTTTCCTTTGAATCTCTCTCCCGAAAGGTATAATCTCTCCTCTAATCCACCCCTACATGCATATAGGAATATTTTGAACCCGTAGGAATGACCCCCATGGTTGTATCTCCGTTTGTGTCTGTTTCGTGTCCATTTGGAGGTCATAGGAGTGTCCTTGTGTGTAGGTTTGTGTCCTAGTGGGAAGAAACCTATTTGGACACTTGTTTTTATTATAAATATATTGTGGATGATTATTTGGAGGTTAAATCTCAGATTTCTAATAGTTTAGAGGTGTGTTTTCAATGTATCATATCGTATCATATTGGTTTATCTATATATTGTATATATATATATATGAGTTATATATATATTACTCTCTCTCTCTCTCTCTATATATATATATATATATGTATATATATATATATATATATATATATATATATATATAGTGGCTTATATATATATATATGAATATATATATGGTGTGTATGTGTGTTTTCATTTGAGTATGGGTAGTTGAGGAATTCGGCCAAGGTGGTGGAGTGATATGTGTTGTGGTGTTAGAGTTGAGTTTCTGAATGTATTGTAGGAAGGGTATATGAGAGTATGTTAGAGAGTTTGATATTGAGTGTGTTAGAGAATTTGATATTGAGAGAGTAAGTTAGAGAGTTAGAGTTGAGAGAATATTAGAGAGTTTGGAGAGTGAATAGAGAGTAGTAGATGAGAGTGTTAGGGGAGGGAGGAAACTGCTATTAATAGCAGCAGTAGCTGCTGAATCAGTCCCCACAAGGGGGGACTGATTTCAGGGGCATGACTGCCCCTAGAAGCAGCAGCTAAGTGCTGCTGTTACAGCAGTATGTAGAGGGAAGGGTGACCCATTTCAGCCCCAATATAAACTCCCACAATCAACCCTTTGTTAGCACCCTTAACCACCCTTACACAGGTCTAATCCAGCCCCAACACACCCCCCCCTAAAACCTGATACAAATAGCCTATATAGCTGTCCTTATTCAGTCCTAAACATCCCCATTGGCTGTCCCTAAACCTATCATTATCTACTATATTTTAGCCCCCAAATCCAGCCTTGATAGGTCCTATATCAGCCCCATAGTTCAGCTAACTAATTCCCATTTGGATAGCCTTAGGAGCAGTCCCAAATATGTCCTATTATAGCTTCAGTCTAGCCCTTAGTACACCCCAAAACAGTCCCTATCCCAGCTATATTAAATCCTATAATTCAGTCCCATTGACAGTCCTAACATGCCCCATAAATCAGCCATGTATACCCCATGGTTCACCCTACAAATTCAGTCCAATAAGGCCCCAAATACCTGTCCATTTACACCCCATGTAAGTCCCAAACTTAGCCCAAAACAGTCCACTATTTAGTCCCATATCAGTCCACTTATAGGACCCCAAAACAGCCCCTAAAACCAGCATACACTTGACACTTAGCAGCCCTCATATGGACAACCAATATCAGTCCATATTTACCCCCCTTTTTCAGCCCAATCAGTCATATTTTGAACCTATATGTGTTTATATATGGGTGTATGAGTCTAGATATGGGTATATAAGTGAGCCTATATATATAGCTAATAGCCTATAGGTGTGAGCATGCGTGTTAGCCTATATGTAACCATATATGAGTGAGTGAGGAGTGAGTGTTGGTGTGTGTGAGTGTTCAGTGAGATGTAAGGATGAGATAAGGGTAAGGTAATGAAGATAGATAACATGTAACCTAAGATGGACTGGATACCTAGAATACCTATATTTCTTGGTAGGTAAACCTTAGATAGGATAGTATCTAGCTACCCTAAGGAGCCTAGGCTAGTATCTTAGGTATTAGCGGGGTTTCCTTTGTATTGGACAAGGCATCGGGATTTACCTTGGTAAGGTAATGTAGGTTTACCTAGAAATAGGGCATTTGAGTCTAGAGTCTAAGAAATGGTTAGAACTGTAGAAGCATGGAATTTCATAACCAGAAAGCCCATGTGCCAGACACTACATGCGCTAGCACTCAGACGAAGACCTTCACAGCAAAGTCAATAAGTATAGACATTTGAAGAAGGACTTTTCATTTTATATATAAAAGTCTATTACATGTCTAGAAAAGGTTGTACAAAGGAGAATTTCTACAAAGGAAAGATCCTAAGTCTACAGCCAGCGGCCACCATGTGCCTTCAGATAAGCGCAGCGGCCACCATGCGCCTTCAGATAAGCGCAGCGGCCACCATACGCCTTCAGATAAGCGCAGCGGCCACCATGCGTCTCCAGATAGGCGCAACATCACTATGCGCCTCCATCTAGGCGCATCCCGCCATCTCTTCAGCAGCTCAGTTATGTGCATCCAGTCCAGCTATGTGTATCCAGCCCAGCTATGTGCATCCCTTCAGCCAAATTCTTCCAGCCAGGCTCACCTGGCCGAGCAGAGCCCAGTTATGCGCCGCTCTTCCAGCCAGGATCACCGGATAAGTGCTTCTACAAAGCATTTAACCCTCTGGCTGGAACCAAGGAAGAGAGGAGCACGGCAAAGCTGTGGCCAGGGGAGGCTTCCAAAGCCCAAGGAAGACCGTGATCGAAATCATGGCACAAGGAAGCTCTCAACACAACCAGAGTGGGCGACACCCACTTTGAAGGAAGAGAAAGCCTAGCACCGCCATTCCGATCTACGACTCTTCCCGAACAACGGAGACGAGGCCCGAGCATCCCTATCTTTGGATGCAACAGGCACCTTCCGCCTGCCTCGGAAGCCCTCGACTCCGTCTTTTGGATGTAACAGTCACCTTCAAGTGCATCGAAGACAACACAGCGTCTCATCTTCACCTTCGGGAGCACTTCGTCAACAGAATGCACCCGCATGTTCAAGTTCATATTGGAAGTACGTGAGGGAATGAGAAGCAAATCTTCTCTCTATGCCACTATTTATAGGCCGGGCAGATCAAACCCACGCGCCAAGTGGATGGCCCTCCGAATTCCGTGCAATGAATTTACATTAAATGGATGAACCGGACGCTTCGAATTCAGCCAAACGGCTATTTATAGCACTCGAAGAGCGAGACAGCCGCATCATTAAAAGACATGTCTGATGCGCCAGCAGCGCATCACACGGACACGCCATTCGGCATCAGGCGCATCACACAGACGTGCCCTACAGTACTCGGCGCATTACAGAGGGTGTGCCCCCACACATCTCCATACCGAGTGGAACGCCAACCGACGCGCCCACTCAGCTGTCCATCGAACGTCACAAACATTAAATGCTGAACTGACACCAGAGTTGGCAGCACGCTTCCCAAAGTCTGAACAGTTGACAGCTTTTTCAGAGAACGAAGCGTCGGCAACGTCAGCATCATCATGACTTTATTTCGACGGCTACTGCCACGTGGCCACTCCACCAACAACATGCGCCTCTACGGCCATGTGTCCAAATCAGCATGCGCCTCAAAAGCCATGCGCCCCGGACTGATCTCTGATCCCGAAAGACAGAAGAAAAGTCGCCTGCATGCGCCTCAAAAGCCATGCGCCCCAAATGGTTTGTAACTCCTAAAGGTTATGAGCCGCAGCCTCCTCCTGCGCCCAATCCAAGGCGCAGCCCACCAGATCACTCCTCTCCACCAAATTCGAGATCTTCGAACCATGAGTCGACGACACGTGTCCTTTGACTCAACTCATCCAAGATTTCAGCAACGGAAAGATCTTCTCTCTGCTACGTGCCGGCTCACAACAGCAGTATGAAGAGTTCTCCCCCTCGATCAGGGCGCAGCATCTATGCGCCTCCATCAGCAACCTCCACGTAGCGTCCCCACACCGGCGCATCCTGCATGCGTGCATGAGCAGCCAGCCTGCAAAACTATAAATAGAAGGATCATCTCCTTCACACACAGAGGACACACACAGAGGAGACTCACAACACAGAGAGAATCCACAACAAAGAATCACCGGAGAGGCAGTTCTAGACACTCAACGTCTTCCTCCTCTCTGCAAGCTCCAGCACCCAGAGCAATCAACACCTTCAGAGAACCGATAACCGTCGTCAGCCGGTCAACGGAGTCAACGCATTACCACTCTCTCCATTAGCACTAAGGACCCAGCTTAAACAAAAGTGTACTCCTAGGACTACATCTAAGTCCTATATTGTATCACTGTTCTGTTTGTATTAAAATTTCAATCAAAACAATTTTAATGGCAAACAAGCTGGCGACTCTGCTGGGGAAATAGCGTATTTCTGTACTCCCTTTTTTTTGAAAAATAAAGAAATACACTATCTCTTTTTTTTTGTGATGTGTTCATTTTTGATCTCATAAACTTGATGATTTATGTGGACCTATTATCTTTTGCGCACCTTGATTTTTAGGTACAGATAATAAGTTTGAAGGAACCAACATGTTTGCTCAGAGGTAATGTGGACATGGCAATCATTAGGTTCAAATGATAGAATCTTCCTACTCAGAGGTATTTATGGACGTGGTAGGAATGATCCAAGATCTGCGGGAGCGCTTCGAGTCCAAGAACAGGCAGGAGGAGCGCCAGAAGATGGGCATTCCCCAGCCTTATCCCCTTGAGTGGAACAAGGTGGTTTATCCCCAAAAGTATAAACCACAAACACTCACGCCGTATGACGGAAAGGACTCTCCACGACGGTACCTGACGTACTTCCAGTCACAGACAGGACATCTTCCGAAGGAGGACGCGCTCCTCACCAGCATCTTTGTTGGGGCCCTGAAAGGGGTGGCGTATGACTGGTACTGCAGCCTCCCCGATAATTCCATATCGTCCTTCGACGACCTGACACGCCTCTTCCTCGACCGCTTCTACGACGGTGGGAAGGACATGACGATGGCGTCTCTCATTGAGATACGCCAGAAGGACAAGGAAACGGTTCGGACATTCATCGAACGCTTCCGTCAGGCCTGCTTCAGGCTACCTCCAGGCATGCCAGAGCATGCAATTCTCTCCGCTTGCAGTATGAACATGCTGCCTGCAGTAAAGCTCTGGCTTAACTCTACTCCCCCTCCCGACTGGAGCTCCCTAATCATCGAAGCTGAAGCTGCAGAGAAGAAGGCGGCCAATGCACGTCTTCTGGGTGTTAGCTTCCCCGCCTTTGACGATAAGGGGAAAAAGTCCGCAATCAACAACTCCGGACGAGAAACAAAGGGGAAACAGGCATTGACTGTTAATGCCTCGAAGGGCGCATCTGCGCCTACTCAAAAGCCTCCACTGGCACCGAGACCCAAGGAGGTTTATTCATTCAATGATGACGACACCCTGCAACTCTTTGAGATACTGAAGCAGGGTGACAAGATCAAGCTTCCGGACCCGAAGCGGCCCGATGAAGTCGGGAAAGTGGACAACCCGAGGTACTGTCACTACCATCGGTTTGTCGGACACCCGACCAAGGACTGCTACGTCCTCAAAAATTACATCCAGCGCATGATCAATGCGGATGTAATCTCCGTCGACTATGAAGAGAAGACGGTGTCAGCTAATGTGGTGTCACTTCAGTTCGGCACCTTGCCGCCGACTACCACACAAGATGGTGTCATCCCCATCCCTAAGGCGACAATGGAGGTGGTGAACTTGCCACCCACCCGTGACAATGTGAGTGGACTTGTCCCACTCACCACATCTCGAGGAGAGGTCCTCTGGGTTCACCCCGACCTCGTCTCCGAGGTAACTCAACCAGAGGTACGCCCTACCTCCAAAGCAAAAGGCAGGAAGATCAAGTCTTGCCGCACGGTCTCTTCTTCAACGGAAGAGGCGCTTCCTGTGCAGACGCGTGCACAACAGAACTCCCAGCCCGGTGAAGCTGCCGCCGAAGTGGTACCTCCTGGCACCATCCCTGAGGAGGGTCTATCCAAACCCTCAGCAGCCAATAAACAAAAGCAAGTGGAGGCCCGTTTCGACAGACCTTTGCGGAAAGAAAATGCTTCGGGGCTAGCCAAGCCCCACAATTTTGACATTCTGGCACAACTGGCCAGTACTCCTGCACGCTTGTCTTTGTTCGAGCTCCTGCGTCTCTCCAAGGACTCCCGAGAAGCTCTCTGCGAAGCTCTGAAGGATGCCGAATCCTTTCTCAGTCAAATCAAGCAGCCTGAAGACCTTCCAACTACTTGTGCACACTGTCATTGTGCGGATGAAGTTATCCCAAACATAACTTTCACCCAACAAGACATGCTGCTCAAGCATCACCGACATAACCGACCGTTGTATTACACAGGGTACATCGGTTCGGTAAAGGTGAGCAGGATTCAGATCGATCCGGGGTCTTCCCTAAGCATCATTCCAAAGGTGCTGCTATCAAAGCTGGGGATCCCAATGTACCGGCTGGCGCCCTCCAATACGACCATCATTGGCTTCAACGCTAGCAAGAGCGAGCCACTGGGCAAGATCCGGCTGAAGTGTCACATCGGCAGCCTCAAAACTGAGGTGACTTGTTATGTGGTGGATGCCGAGGTCAACTACAACATCTTACTCGGACGACCATGGTTACATGAGTACATGGTGGTGCCCTCCACGCTCCACCAATGCATGAAATATGTATCCGCCAATGGCGTCATCCGGACGGAGTTTGCAGATATCGATCCCTTCAAAGGGATTGAGGCCTACTTCACCGATTCCGACTTGTACAAGCCACTTGACGAGGAGGAAGCCGACGACGTCGATGATGAATCAGAGACGGCAACAGAGCCGGACTTGGAGCCCGAAATGACTCCCGACGCCCCCTTGAAAATCCGATTGAAGGGCAAGCCTCCCCAGAAGGCACCTCCAATGAGCATCAAGCTATCAGGGAAAGCACCGACTCACGAAGCTCCCCTGAAGATACGCTTCAAGGGAAAGCCACCTCAAATAGCGGCTCCCCTGGTGGTAAAATTACAAGGGAAGACGCCACTCATCGGAGGCGCAACCGAGGCACCTCTCAAGGTGCGTCTTAAAGGCAAGCCGTCGCAGTCATCCAAAATGCCGGAGAGGGCTCACATAACCCTCTCAGACCCCAAAGTCAGAGCGGTGGAGGACTCTCCTGATCCGGCCCCAGTGCTTACAGATGAGGAGCTTGGCGAATATATCTCTGCTGATGTAGACGCACCCTCCTTAGACAATGTAATCCCAAGGGATAAAATCTCGCACTTTATCAATAATAGAGTGTCTTTCAATTATTCTTGTCTTCCACACTAGAATGCTATGTATACATTAGACAACGCTCTACAGTCGTTGCAAACACAAATAACGACCGTCCACCATAATCGAGTGGCCCCGTCTCAAGGAGTCTTCATAATCCCCCCACGAAGCCGAGACGAAGGCACCATCATCTCGGGCAAAGTCGAGCGTCATCAGGACCTCCCGTCAATCGAGCCCGAACCTGATACCGGCAGAGTACAAGTCTATCGGTACACGGATACGGCAAAGTGCATCATCCAAAAGATGGGCTACGACCTGAAAAGTAATAAAGGCCTAAACTACGGCAAGGGTCGGCATCTCCCTGTCCGGCTTTCGATGCCCAATGGAAAGCCATAGGATTACTACAATCGGACTCGACGGGGGTTAGGCTATGTCACGCCGCCATCAACTCCAGAGAGTTCAGACGCAGAAGACATTGAACATTCCCACTCGTCTGAAGCATCGACGTGGGATTCCGATACCAGTATCGGATCAGTTTTCAGGAAAGTGCTGTCAGCTAACATGACATCGGCGCAACCTCAGAAAGATGAAGGCGAAGACCAACCGCCGGAACCCTTCGAAGAGGAACCCTGGGCTCAACGCCTAGGAGAACAATGTGAATCTCGTTTTGAGTTACGAGAACCTCCCACCGAAGACGAAGTCGAGCAGATCGACCTCGGGGATGGGTCTTCTTCTAAACCCATCTTTATCAGCAAAAGCTTGGAAGGAGAAGACCGAGAATCTTTAGTCCAACTGGCTAAAGAGTATATTGACGTCTTCGCCTGGAGCTACGAAGACATACCGGGTCTCGATCCACAGATCGCGATGCATAGGTTGAACATCTTACCAGATGCCAAACCTATCAAACAACAACAGCGACGCTTCCGCCCGGACATCATGAATGCCATCGATCAGGAGGTGGACAAGCTCTTGACCAGTGGCTTCATCCGTGAGGAACAACACCCAGACTGGGTAGCCAACGTCGTCCCTGTCACCAAGAAGAACGGGAAGATACGAGTCTGTATCGACTTCAGGGATCTCAACTCTACTTGCCCGAAGGATGAATTCCCGCTCCCAATCACCGATGTAATGATCGACAACACATGTGGCTTTGAACGCATGTCCTTCATGGACGGGTATTCAGGCTACAATCAAATCAAGATGTTTCTCGATGACGCAAAACACACGTCATTCAGGACTCCGAAAGGTGTTTTCTGCTACACAGTAATGCCCTTCGGCTTGAAGAATGCCGGTGCAACATACCAACGGGCGATGAGTACCATCTTCCGTCAACATCTTCGCAAGACAGTTGAGTGTTATGTTGACGACATCGCAGTCAAAAGCCGCCTCAAAAGAGATCACCTACAGGACCTGAGGACGGTCTTTGATCTCATGCGAGCACATCAACTCAAAATGAACCCCGCTAAATCCTTTCTGGGGGTTTCTAGCGGCAAATTCTTGGACTTTGTCATCACGGCAAAAGGCATTCATGTCGATCCCGAGAAGACTAAAGCCATCCTCAACATGGACCCTCCGAAGAACCTTCGAGAACTTCGGGGCTTATAGGGACGTCTGGCATACATCCGGAGGTTCATAGCAAACCTCTCCGGTAAAATGTCAACCCTTTACTCAGCTCATGAAGAAGGGAGTCTCTTACGTCTGGACAGAGGAGTGCCAAAAGGCTTTCGACGACATCAAGGCTTACTTGACAAGCCCGCCAGTCCTAGTGGCACCTGTCGTCGGCAAACCATTCCTCCTCTACGTCCGTGCCATGGATCATTCCCTCGGCGCTTTACTGGCTCAAAACAGCGATGCAGGCTACGAGCAAGCAATCTACTACCTCAGTCGAACTCTCATCGGGGTCGAACACCGGTACAACCCCGTTGAAAAGGAGTGCTTGGCTTTGGTGTTTGCCATTCAGAAGACTCGTCATTACGTCTCGGGCCAGACAATTCACGTCATCTCCCGAGTCAATCCACTCAGAGTTCTCATGACGAAGCCAGGGTCATTAAACTCTCGGCTGGCTACATGGGCGATCCTACTAACGCCATACAACATGGTGTTTGTCCCGCAGAAGGCGGTCAAGGGTCAGGCTCTAGCTGACTTTTTAGCTGCACACCCCATCACAGAATCTTCAAAACTCTATGAAGACATCCCGGATGAAGTCCAACAATCAAACGTCACTGAAGGAAGCCCCGTTTGGCGGATGTTCTTCGATGGCGCTTCAAGAACGGGCCCCAACGGCCAAATCATCGCAGGAGTGGGGGTAGTCTTGGTCTCCCCCGATCAGCTGGTCATCCAGCGCACATATTCTCTTTCGAAGCCGTGCTCCAACAATGTTGCTGAGTACAACGCACTCGTCATGGGACTCCAGCTAGCACAACAGCTGGGGGTGGATCATCTGGAAGCCTACGACGACTCGAAACTCGTCGTAAACCAGATTCGGGGGCAATACGAGGTTCGTCATGAAGATTTGATCCCTTACCATGAAGTTGTATTGAACATCATTTCAACCTTCACTGGGTTCTTCATCGAACATGTACCCCGTCTACAAAACTTGGAGGCTGACACTCTTGCTGGCCTCGCAGCCTCATTGGCCGCGCCCCTTGGGACTCAACACTATGTCACGGTAACTGGCCGAGACTTGATTTGTCCCAGAAACAACCTATGTTTGTAAATAGCTCACGCCGTGCCGACAAACACCGATGTTAATGTCCGAGACTGGAGATTCCCGTTCATCGACTTCGCCGTCTACGGAATCCTTCCGGAAGACCCGAAGGAAGCCGTCTCAGTCAGGAGACGCTCTCTTCGATTCTACTACGATACAGCCACTAAAACGCTGTACCGACGCTCCTTCGACGGGCTTCTCCTTCGATGCCTGTCTAACGAAGAAGCAGCCGAAGCTCTTCGAGAAGCTCATGACGGAACTTGCGGAGCTCACCAACCAGGTCCTAAGTTGCAAGATCGACTGCGACGTATGGGCTACTACTGGCCAACCATGGCCGCCGACGCAGTGGAATATGATAAGAAGTGCCATGCATGCCAACTTCATGCAGACTTCATACATACACCGTCTGAACCTCTACATCCTACAGTCGCCTCCTGGCCATTCGAAGCCTGGGACATGGACATTGTTGGACCAATCACCCCTCCTTCATCAAGAGGACATCGTTTCATCCTGGCCATCACCGATTACTTCTCCAAATGGGCGGAAGCAGTCCCACTAGCGGAAGTAAAAAGCTCCAGGGTGGTCAGCTTTATCAAACACCATGTCATTTACCGTTTCGGAGTACCCAGGCAAATCATTCATGAAAATGGTCCCCAGTTCATCAGCCACATTTTCAGCAGGTTCTGTGACAAGAATCGTATTCAAAACGTGGCCTCAACCGCCTACAATCCGGTAGCAAACGGATTGGCCGAGGCGTTCAACAAAACTATCGTCAGGCTGCTCAAAAAGGTCGTGTCATCCAACAAATGCGACTGGGACGAAAAGCTCGGCGAATGTCTTTGGGCCTACCGCACAACGGTACGGATCCCAACAGGCAACACACCATTTTCCCTGGTCTACGGGAGCGAAGCGGTACTGTCTCTCGAGATCCAGATCCCCTCACTCCGAGTAGCGATCACAAACAAACTCACAGAAGAAGACAATCAACGTCGTCGTCTGCGGGAACTGGAGGCACTTGACGAAAAGCGTCTCCTAGCTCAACAACGCATCGAACTTTACCAAGCCCGTATATCACAGGCTTTCAACAAGAAGGTCAAGCAAAGAACTTTCCAAGTTGGCGACCTGGTTTTAGCAGTCAGAAGGCCAATGGTGTTAACTCACAAGACACCAGGGAAGTTCGAGCCCAAATGGGAAGGACCCTTCATCATTGAGACGGTATACTCAAACGGTGCTTACCGCCTCGCCAAACCCAATGGGGACTTGTTCATGATGCCCATCAACGGCAAGTTCCTAAAGAAGTACTATTCTTGACATCCTCCAAGACATGTATTTCCCCAAACAACCTCTTTTCACAAAATCAAACGCTTCCGGAACCCAGCTGTTCCGTGGCATCCTTCCGTAGAAAGATAACCACGTCCACATTACCTCTGAGTTGTCTCTCTACATCCTACAAAGCGGAACCTTACATTTCGTGAGCTTACGCTATCCTTCATGTTTACCACGTCCACATTACCTCTGAGTAAACATCCCGTACAAACAACTCCTGTGTTGTTGTACATTGATCGCAGAACTTCCACGTCCACATTACCTCTGAGTTGTTCAGCGTATCCCCCAGGATCATTCCTACCACGTCCATAAATACCTCTGAGTAGGAAGATTCTATCATTTGAACCTAATGATTGCCATGTCCACATTACCTCTGAGCAAACATGTTGGTTCCTTCAAACTTATTATCTGTACCTAAAAACCAATGTGCGCAAAAGATAATAGGTCCACATAAATCATCAAGTTCATGAGATAAAAAATGAACACATCACAAAAAAAAAGAGATAGTATATTTCTTTATTTTTCAAAAAAAAGGGAGTACAGAAATACGCTATTTCCCCAGCAAGAGTTGCAAAAACACATAAAAAGAAGAGAAACTACAGTCCCCGATCCTCTCCAGGGTGGGATGAGAGTTCTCTGACTCGGCGTCTCAGGTCGGCAGTGCGAGTTTCCACAGTCGCCTGGACTCGGAGCTCGGCTTCTTGACGCATTAATTCGACAGCCTCAGCGGAAGTTTTACTCTCATACTTTTCATCAAGCTGTCGTCGCTGCTGAGCCAAAGCAAGGGTCCGCTGAGTAAGAGTCGCTTCCTCCTGCTTGAATGCCACGTGTTCAGCCAGGACACGATCAGCTTCTAGTTGAAGTTGGGCCTGCTGGTCTTCAAGATGGCGCATCTGAGCATCAACCTCTGCGATGTTAGCGTCCACCGCAGCCCGCTTCTCCGTCGTCTTCTCCATAGATTGAGACAACTGCTCCGCCGCAGCCTCAGTCCCAGCCACTTCATGCTCCCAACTGCTCACATCGGCCCGATGGGAAGCCTCGATTTCAGCAATCAACTTCCCTATCTCTGCATCTATCAAGGCAGAGAGGTCATTTCGTTGGATGCGCTGCAGTTCCGCGAGCCACTCGTCCAGCTCAATCACCGAAACCTCCAGAATTTCGGCCATATGTCATGGCCTTGGTGAATACGGATCAGCTCGATACAAGGCATTGCCAAAGCTTTTGCTGTCGCAAAGCTCCCCTTGCCATCCATCACTGCAGATACACCTTTCTCCAGCATTTTGTACACTCCCTCGACGAGGAACTTCACATACTCGTCGGTATCCGCCAGCACCTGCGGCGTCATAGCAGGAGTTGGAGGAGCTACTACAGTTTGCGGACCGGAGGAAGATCTGCCAACCTCGATCTGAGAGGTTTGAACCTCGGCAGCAATAGGCTCTTCATCAACAGGGGCCAGACTGCTAGCCCGAGGAACCGAAGGAACAGAAGGAGCCGGCACATGCGTCGTGATAGTACCCCAAGTGGAAGGAGCAACAGAGGGTTCCACACCCTTACCCTTCTCAAGCCCGGAGAAATCACCGACGTCAACGGCCACCTCTTCTACCCCCGACGTTCTATCAGCATCAGCTACCTCCCCCGGTAAAACGGGGAGATCAACATTTATCTCCTGGCCAGCCCCAGGAGACAAGACCGGCAGAAGGGTCTCATTCTTCTCAAGTCCCCCTACAGGGACAAAATCTGTCGCTACCGCCTGATCGGTAGCCATCTCTATGTCCATGGTTGAAGCCAAGGAAGGATTTGGCAATGATTCAGCCGACCTCCCTTCATCATGACAAGGAGGGGAATCAATCCTCTCCTCTATCCTCACTGCTTCTGCTGCCCCCGCAACAGACTCCCGCAGCTCCGAAGCGATGTCATCGGAAGATGATGAACTCCATTCCTCTTCATCACCAGGAAGCTGTGCACTTGCTAAACCTTCGATATGTGAAGCCTCCGCTGTGGCCTTCGTCACCTCGGAAGCTGCTGCACCCTCAGGTTCCCTCCTGACATAACCCGGGGATACCGGAACCTCTACGATGACAGTATCCTTCGGATCTTCCTCCATGAGAGACATCATTATCGGCGGGATACATACTCCAGACGAGCTCGCCATCTCTTTTCGCCTACTCCCACCCGACTTTGGGGTACGAAGTTTTCTTTTTAGCGGCTCCTACAAAAGAAGATGGGGCCTCGTAAGTAGCGGAACCAAAATCAGATTTAGTAGGATGTCCTTACCTCTTCGGACGCCGAATCCGATGACACCGTCGGTAACGATGCCTTCTTCTGCTTCTTCGACACAAGAGATTCAGCCCCTGTATCTGCACAACGTTTCGATCGATCGCCCGAGGGTTCTGCTTGTGATGCGGAGGGGGCACTCCGTTGACCCACCCCTGACGGACGATGCGACCGGGCCTTCACTGGCGTATCCCCAATCGCTGCTAACTGGGTGCCTGCGATAAGGCTGGTCTCCCTGTCATATCCGGAGGGCGGGGCAGCCATAACACAGTAAAATTTGGCGGCCGAGTAAAGAATGGGCGGCCGCGGATCGGGGACGGGCAACGTAAAACGAGCTCCGGTACATCCGGCATTATAGTAATGCCAAGCTCGTGCACCATCCAACAAACTTCCAACATACCCCAGGGTAATACTGGGGTTATCCAACATCATCTGAGTATAACCAAATTGCCGCGCAAAGCGGCTCGGCAAGTACGGTTCCAGGTAGCACTGATTCCTGTTCCGGTACACCAGATGGGACGGCCGGATACTTTGCAACCAGCGGAATCCCCATTGAGGCAGAGTGGTGGTACCTCCGCCCAGGTCCCTTAAATCCTCGTTGGCCTCAAAACCCAAATAGATGGGACCAACTTTGGTGATCTCCCAACCCTGAAGACGGGATAAAACCTTTCTACAAACCGGGACACCAGTATGCGACCAGCTCCTCCGATGGAAACGACGAAGGAATGCATCTCCAGCCTTATAATCTCCTTCCGAGCCTGGGCTCATCACACTGGGATGATGCAGAATCAGCCATCCCATCAAATAGTGAAACGGCAGTTCGGCGCGCGGGAAGTTATTTTTTCTGCCTCTATCATGAATCACATTTCCAGCAAACTCTCGTAAACCTCGCTGCAGGTTACATACCATTGCGGGGAGGAGAGCCAATCGCCGGCCGAAGACCAATTTTACGGCTGGCAGGATTAAGTTTCGAGTCACCCTCTCGACGGCACCGGATCCACCTGCGAACACGCAATCCCGGAGCCATATCATCAGATAGGCGACCAAAACCGCCTTGGATGACATTGGATAAGCAATGTGCCAGAAGTAGCTGTAGGAGCATGCATCTGACTGCTGGTCTTCATTTCCTCGGGGATTCTTCTCCCCTAACGTGCTCATTTCGGACAGCACCTCGCTACGAGAGAGCGCCGGCGGAGTAGCAAACTTCGAAGAATCCTCTTTGTCTTGTCTAAAGACATAATCTCTCCAAGCGGTCACATGGGGCTGCGACCCGCTTTTATCCCTTTTCTGCACATAGTAATGATGACTCGCCACTTCCTTGAAGACGACCGTCATCTCATCAGCTCTGTCCTCCAGGACCTGAAGTTCCGCATTGGTTGGAAAGTACTCTTCATAGGGCTCCGACCCCCAAGGGAGTTTAGACACCTCATACATCTCATGAAGTGCGAGCCCTAACTCCCCTACCGGAGTAAAGAAGGTCCCGGTATGAATATCAAACATCTCCAGGAGTGCGAGGAACATGTGCCTATTAAGGTCAACACCCGCCTGGGTAGCACGGATCGTGGCAGTCAACCCGATCTCTCGGAGCTCAGTCCGAAATCGTGACAAGATCCAGAGCGTCAGTTTATCCCATTTGGAGACGTAATGACACCAACCCTCCACCCGAAACTCTCCTGTCGGGTAGGAGCGTTCCATCAAAAACATACGATGTGTAAAAGTCGAAGCACTATAAGCAAGCGTATCAATGGGTACATCACTGTAGAGGCTCCCAGGACGTAAAGTCCGCCAAGTGTAAGAAGTCCCAGACCGTACAACGGTCAAAGCATCCCTTTGGTCGGAAGTAGAATCAATTTGGATGACACCAGTCACCGCTCCCCCCTGAGAAGGGGTAAGCTCCCAAGACATCCTCCTCTGGGAAACAAGGCGACAGAAGGACGTCAAAGGCCACTGACGTTCAAGTTGCTTAACAGTCATATGCACTCCATTCGCAGTAAAGAACCAGTCCTCCTTGACCTTCAGCACTGACGAGTCAGTAGAAGTGAGACGGTCTCCAAACAGGAACTCAGGCTTCAGGAAGGTCACTTTATCAGATGTGGAAGATTTAATGACTCCACGCTCCATCATCCATTTGAGGAACCAATGCTGCTGTTCACGGATTAGGGTCATTCTCTCAGGAGGCTGATCCAGCATAAGAGCATCTTGAGCAGGGTTTATCACTTCCTCGTTATGCTCTACTCCCATTTGGTTGAAGGCAGCCTCCAAGAAAACTTCACTCAAAAGCGGGATTGCCATTGACACTAGCAAAAGATCAGAAAAAGTCAGAAGAGAACACACAATGTGTCTAAAGGAGAAAACTGCGGCGCATCATCAGGGATTGAACCCATGCGCATGGCCTCGACGCATCATCAGGGTTTGAACCTATGCACGTCAGCAGCATGGCCTCGGCACATCATCAGGGTTTGAACCCACACGCGTCAGCAGTATGGCCTCGGCGCATCATCAGGGTTTGAACCCATGCGCGTCAGCAGTATAGCCTCGGCGCATCACCAGGGTTTAAACCCATGCGCGTCGGCGGGCAAAGACCGCGGCACATCATTAAAGACTCAAGGCCTATGTGCGTTGGCGTACGGACAACGAGACTTACCAACCACCTCCGGCCGAACTTCGACAGGCCGACGGGGAACGACAGCCGCTGCAACTTCCGCGGACTCCTTCGCTTTCTCCTTCCCCTTGCCGGCAGCACCGCGAGGAGTCTTGGGAGCCATTCTCTCGAGGAAGGAGAAGTTAGGGTTTTAAAGAAGAAACTCTAAAGAAGCAGAGGCACAGAGAAGAAGAACCCTTTCTCTCTCCAACTCTTACCTATTTATAGGGCTTGGTCGCACGCGTGAACAGATGACGTGTGATCTCAGCCGTCGCCTCGGGTTCTGTGCAAGGATAGCAGCAAATGAAACCAAAAGATCATCATTAATCTTTTCGGTTACCGAGGCACCATCATCATTAACTGAGAAGAGCATGCGCCCGAACAGGCATGCGCCCAGAAATCATGCGCCCTGACCTCCATGCTTCTTATTCAAAGTATTCCAAAACTTATTCAAAAGTTTTGAAAACTTTGAAGGGGGTCTTGTAGAAGCATGGAATTTCATAACCAGAAAGCCCATGCGCCAGACACTACATGCGCTAGCACTCAGACGAAGAACTTCACAGCAAAGTCAATAAGTATAGACATTTGAAGAAGGACTTTTCATTTTATATATAAAAGTCTATTACATGTCTAGAAAAGGTTGTACAAAGGAGAATTTCTACAAAAGAAAGATCCTAAGTCTACAGCCAGCGGCCACCATGCGCCTTCAGATAAGCGCAGCGGCCATCATGCGCCTTCAGATAAGTGCAGCGGCCACCATACGTCTCCAGATAGGCGCAGCATCACTATGCGCCTCCATCCAGGCGCATCCCGTCATCTCTTCAGCAGCTCAGTTATGTGCATCCAGCCCAGCTATGTGCATCCAGTCCAGCTATGTGCATCCCTTCAGCCAAATTCTTCCAGCCAGGCTCACCTGGCCGAGCAGAGCCCAGTTATGCGCCGCTCTTCCAGCCAGGATCACCGGATAAGTGCTTCCACAAAGCATTTAACCCTCTGGCTGGAACCAAGGAAGAGAGGAGCACGGCAAAGCTGTGGCCAGGGGAGGCTTCCAAAGCCCAAGGAAGACCGTGATCGAAATCATGGCACAAGGAAGCTCTCAACACAACCAGAGTGGGCGACACCCACTTTGAAGGAAGAGAAAGCCTAGCACCGCCATTCCGATCTACGGCTCTTTCCGAACAACGGAGATGAGGCCCGAGCATCCCTATTTTTGGATGCAACAGGCACCTTCCGCCTGCCTCGGAAGCCCTCGACTCCGTCTTTTGGATGTAACATTCACCTTCAAGTGCATCGAAGACAACACAGCGTCTCATCTTCACCCTCGGGAGCACTTCGTCAACAGAATGCACCCGCATGTTCAAGTTCATATTGGAAGTACGTGAGGGAATGAGAAGCAAATCTTCTCTCCATGCCACTATTTATAGGCCGGGCAGATCAAACCCACGCGCCAAGTGGATGGCCCTCCGAATTTCGTGCAATGAATTTACATTAAATGGATGAACCGGACGCTTCGAATTCAGCCAAACGGCTATTTATAGCACTCGAAGAGCGAGACAGCCGCATCATTAAAAGACATGTCCGATGCGCCAGCAGCGCATCACACGGACGCGCCCTTCGGCATCAGGCGCATCACATAGACGTGCCCTACAGTACTCGGTGCATTACAGAGGGTGCGCCCCCACACATCTCCATACCGAGTGGAACGCCAACCGACGCGCCCACTCAGCTGTCCATCGAACGTCACAAACATTAAATGCTGAACTGACACCAGAGTTGGCAGCACGCTTCCCAAAGTCTGAACAGTTGACAGCTTTTTCAGAGAACGAAGCATCGGCAACGTCAGCATCATCATGACTTTATTTCGACGGCTACTGCCACGTGGCCACTCCACCAACAGCATGCACCTCTACGGCCATGCGTCTAAATCAGCATGCGCCTCAAAAGCCATACGTCCCGAACTGATCTCTGATCCCGAAAGACAGAAGGAAAGTCGCCTGCATGCGCCTCAAAAGCTATGCGCCCCAAATGGTTTGTAACTCCTAAAGGTTATGAGCCGCAGCCTCCTCCTGCGCCCAATCCAAGGCGCAGCCCACCAGATCACTCCTCTCCACCAAATCCGAGATCTTCGAACCATGAGTCGACGACACGTGTCCTTTGACTCAACTCATCCAAGATTTCAGCAACGGAAAGATCTTCTCTCTGCTACGTGCCGGCTCACAACAGCAGTATGAAGAGTTCTCCCCCTCGATCAGGGCGCAGCATCCATGCGTCTCCATCAGCAACCTCCACGTGGCGTCCCCACACCGGCGCATCCTGCATGCGCGCATGAGCAGCCAGCCTACAAAACTATAAATAGAAGGATCATCTCCTTCACACACAGAGGACACACACAGAGGAGACTCACAACACAGAGAGAATCCACAACAGAGAATCACCGGAAAGGCAGTTCTAGACACTCAACGTCTTCCTCCTCTCTGCAAGCTCCAGCACCCAGAGCAATCAACACCTTCAGAGAACCGATAACCATCGTCAGCCGGTCAACGGAGTCAACTCATTACCACTCGCTCCATTGGCACTAAGGACCCAGCTTAAACAAAAGTGTACTCCTAGGACTACATCTAAGTCCTATATTGTATCACTGTTCTGTTTGTATTAAAATTTCAATCAAAACAATTTTAATGGCAAATAAGAACTTGGTTTCCTTGGTTGGTAATGATCAAATATAGTGCTCCTAGACTAGTTTTGACGTCGGTTGACCATTTTGACCAAAAGTCAACAAAAGTCAACCGAGAGTCAAACTTAGCCTATAAGCGACTAGATTTGACCGAAACCAAACCAGAGTTGACCAGTTGACTGAAAGTCAATAGTTGGTCAACATTAGACTATTTTGACCTAGGTTTGACCTAGAGTTGACTAGAGTTGACCAGAGTTGACCAGGGTTGACCAGTTGACCAAAAGTCAACTGTAAGTCAACCTTTGACCCCGTTTGACCTAGTTTGACTTGGATTGACTTCCAGTGACCTAGTATGACCTAGTATAAACCAGTATGACCTAGTGTGACTCAGTTTGACCTAGATTGACCTAGTTTTGACTTAGACTTGCATTCATGACTTAAACCAGTTTCCTTTTTCAGTATAAAACCCTGTTTGACTCATAGTATCTTATTTTAGGTCTGTGATTACTCTGAGCGTCTGTTCACCTTATCAGCTCAGGACCACAGGCGAGTATATTCACTGATACTTTTTATTGTCTTGATATCTACTATATCCGATTCAGTTGTAGTGTCTTACTTGATTCCCGACACGATAGTTCACGGACTAATATACGTCGGATTCTGTCATGAGATATTATTCCCAAATTTTCCTTGGTATATTGGTGTGTGATATCCATGTTTCATGTACTTATATATACATTAATTTGGGAGTGGGCTGCTCACCTGCTTTTGAATCCGTGTCATGACGTGCCATGTCCGGATCCATGATACTATTCGGGGATATGAGAATTATTAGGGGTTATGTGATCAAAGCCTCCCTGTCACTATTTTGCTAGCGCCACCCTCACCTCACGTAGGGTGTAGCAGATACCCCATGTCCATGTTATCCAGGTTGGCCGGCATGACCCTTTCAGATTTTCATGTAATTGTCGGACCAAGTGGATAACCCTACCACGATTCCCTAGCCGATCACATAGCGCTCTAATAATTCAAGTCACCTTTTTATATTTATTTATCCTAGGAGGCTAAGTTCTATTCGGGAGAAGGGTCACAACCCCGGTCCTTGTTTGGTTTAAGGGTTGTAACTCGGCTTCCGAATAGTTCCTAAGCAATCCTACATATATATTGTCGTCATATTCAGTACTCACATCTATTATACATTTCCTGCTGATTTTACCCTATATTTCACATATCTTTGTCTTGTATTTCATTACACTGTCTCTTATAGTATTTGTCAATTCATATGGAACTGCTGTTGGTGTTTGTACTTGTTTATTTTTCTGACATGATACCGTTGACAATTTTACAGATGATTCAGAGGCTGATTGCCCGACCTATTATGGGGACGGGTTAGATAGAGTAGACTTGGACCGTGGCTTGTTAGTAGAGCCACTAGATTTTGCTCACCCTGAGTAGTGTAGTTTAGTTAGGTTTGCCTGGCCTGCGAGCCAGCTAGTACTTTTCAGACTGTAGTATTATATTATATTCTGTGATGTTACGTTTAGTTTTGGACTTGTGTGGATTTTAAACTTATTTCCTGCTTTCATCTATCCTATTTTTTTTCCTTCCGTGCTATCTACCTTAGTTTTGTTTATGTGATTGAGACTGTATTGCTATGTCACCTCCATTCGGAGTGTATATACTGTACAGGTACCTTTATCTGTTTAGTTGTAGTATTTATAGATGACCTAGACAACGTTCTACCGTCGATGCTGCGGCGTAGGCTGGACGTAACCACGTATTTGTGCCCCTAATCAGGGTGCGAGTCGTGACAGTTTTGGCCAAAATAATATTTGAGCATTTTCTATGTCATCTGCCCTGGTTTTGGCAGGGACGATGAATAGTGCCGCATGAATAGTACCATAGCCACATAAGATGAATAGTGACGCAGGAATGAATAGTGCTGCAGCCGCATGAGATGAATAGTGCCGCATGAATGAATAGTGCCGCAGCCGCATGAGATGAATAGTGTCGTAGCCGCATGAGATGAATAGTGCCGCAGGAATGAATAGTACCGCAGCCGCATGAGATGAATAGTGCCACAGGAATGAATAGTGCCGCAGCCGCATGAGATGAATAGTGCCACAGCCGCATGAGATGAATAGTACCGCATGATGAATAGTGCTGTATGGCTTGAATAGTGCCGCATCGTGCCTATTTTGGCTATTTTATGTCCTATTTGACTGATTTGTGGCCAGAATTTCTTCCAACTCCCAACGTAAAAGTTGTAGATCTTTGTATTGGCTTCAAGGGTCCTCATGTCTCACTTTAACCAGAATTCATATGTGACTTTTATGTCACGAGGAGTCCGAGTGACTTCCTGACTTGACCATGTTCCTGACCTGATTACCTGTATACGTGCTGGTACATGTTCTAAGTGTGTATTGAGATACAATATTAGTATACACTGCGGTGCCATTTAATGAGTGCACTGAGGTGTGACTCTACATGTTAAGTGATCATTCGTGTTATATGTCAATACATGTGTACCTTCCAGTACAGTCATGGTAATTGGTCAGTAATAGTATCGTGGTATAATGATTGATGTTTGATGCATTACACTAAGCATGGATCTAGATTTGGGACTCCTTGAACCGATGTGGATTTATACTTAGGGTACACGTACTATGGTACGACATATATGAGGATGACCATGTGACCACGACATGTAATTCCATTATCAAGATAGGGTTAATCTAAGCAACTTAATTTGGTAGATGCATTGGGTGGGAATGGAATCCCGAGATCGTGCCATACTAGCCACCCTAGGTCCAGCCATGGCGTGTCGGGTTGGCCACCACGGATACAGTTTCATCTGCTTATAGTGGATGACTATATCCGACTCCTACGTACTATGTGTTAAATGTTTTAGCACGGTGGCCTTGCGGGGGACCGGTGCATAATCAAAGTGCTATGTGTATATGTATATTATATGGTTTGGCTAGCCCTGCTGGGTTGACACGAACTGAGGATTCCTATATATGCATTACTGGGATAACCCAGGCAAATCATAGAAAGTCGTGGGATTGATTGGACGCTTGTAAGCTGACTTATTTGCGATATGTTTTCTTCTGTTAGTAACTGAGAAACATGGACTATCGTGGTGCGTGGTCCAACCCATGTCCTTGTTTGGTTGTTGGGTTGGACTATTGTGCTGTGATAGGCTATGGACTGAAGTTGCGAATTAGAAGCCCTTCACTTGCCCATGGTTATAGGATATATCTTATCTCGGCATGATATTGGCACCGTTTGTCCTTGTTTGGTTGTAAGGGTGTCGTATTGTCTCGATGATATGGTATAAGCCTATAACTCGTGAATCAGGTCTTATTATTATGCTTGGGTTTTATCTCACTCTTTTGTGCTCCCTTGTGGTACTTGCTATTCGGGGCCTGACCCCGCTGGTTTTGTTTGGCCAGATCTCGTAGCAGCTCCAGAGGATCCAGACTTCCTCCCCGACGTTAATGGTGCATACTAGGAGCATGGCTGGCGGGGGACTCGAGTGGGTTTCTTCTCCACCACTCTAGTATCTTTACTTATGTTATGGTATTTAGCCACCGGCACCTGTTAGCCGGCTAATCTGGATATTTTATCTTTGCATAATTTATAATTAAATCAGACTGCAGCTGAATACAATTATGTACCTATGACTCTCTGGGCTAGCTAACTTATAAAGCTGATCCCCATGATCATTTTGATGATGCGTCGGGGACGCCTTACTGCTTTATCTTATATGATCATTATTTATCGCTTCTTGTTTGATTGATTGAGACCTAGATGCTCTGTGAGACCATAGGAGACTTGATTGTAGCATGCACCCCTTGTCTTTTGACAGCCACGATCGCCGTATGACGTTTATATACCTCATATGGAGTAGCTGGCCTAGTCCGTTGTCACGTACCGATCCCGTAGGAGCGGTCGTCCTCGCTAAGGCGTGATGCCGCACGAGCCTAGATTGCGCTCATGCAAGGCGGGTTCCATAAAGACCGATTTCAGCGGCTGCGATGGGGTCGTCGCACAGAAGTCCCAGCAGAGACATTGAATAATAGCAGCAAAAATTAAGAACAAATACAAGTTACTCAAAGAAACTCTTTATTGATATTGAAACAACGGTTACATTGGGGGCGCAAGGCCAAGATTACAATCACTCAAGCTCACTCTTCTCATATTTTACAAGTTCACTCAGCTCTCTCTCATCTCTCAATACATGTCTCGAGCCAGCGAATGCTTCGGGCGACGTCCATACATTATGTCCCGTATAAGTCTTTACTCCATGCGGCCGCACGCTTCGAATCGCCAAGGAACTCCATGCCTCGACGCATCCAAGCTAGCTCCGTGCCACGAGCTTCTACCTGTGCCTGCACATGTAAACTATGTGGGTGTCAGTACTCAACTGTACTGGTGGAATGAGCTCCTCGCCCACCCATACAAACCCGACAC
Source organism: Iris pallida (assembly GCA_029216955.1). Taxonomy (NCBI): domain Eukaryota; kingdom Viridiplantae; phylum Streptophyta; class Magnoliopsida; order Asparagales; family Iridaceae; genus Iris; species Iris pallida. The sequence continues at coordinate 52,387 of JANAVB010045070.1, forward strand.
GTTTGATTTACTTTTGTGCAACTTAGTCCCCTTTATGATTGTCTTTCTACTCTTGCCTTAGGATCAGTTTTAGGACCGACGCCTTGGCCTATTCTGTGTCTCTAGACTATTTCGTGCTTGCAACGACAACGTTAACTCATACCTTGCCTCAAGACCCTTCTCGTGCCAACAATGTTAACCTATCGAGTCGTGTTTGCCTTACGACTTAAAATCAGAGACGCAACTACGCGATGAAACTCTATTTTTCTGTGTGACCGTGCTACAAACCCTTGCTGAGGTCGTGCATCGTAATTCAGTGAGACTTAACCATATCGCCGCCTCGCGGCCCTTGCTGCTTTGATCACCAACTGACCTATCCAACTTGTGAACTAAGGGTTACTCGACCAACTTTGCCTTGCGGCGGTTTTCTAACTTAAACTCAAACAACTCAACCATAACCATGCAACTTATATGCCGACAATATAAGACTCGATGCCACATCTCGTGCCGAAGCACGGTATCTTTGTTGCAGCCAAATCTTTGGCCCAAACATTGTCTTCTGACCGAGCACGCATTCGACTCGACTCTTGATTCACTTTACCTAATACTCGACTCAGTCCAAAGGTATCTACGCGGATCGCCGCCCATGCCGACTCATCTATATGAGGTCACTAGCATAACAAGCTATACCTGGACACGTAGCTTGCGGTCGGCCGGGACCCTTCTAGTACAAGGTAGCTAGCCCCCTGGAAGTCCCCGACTGACCCGGTGCTATCGAGCTAGCACAGCTACCACCGTGTTTCCTTACTTGGCCGAAACGGTCCCATGGCCTTGGGTTGCCGTTACGGGGAAATCTACCTTGTCGACAAGTTGTCCAATGACCATGCAAGACCCTTCACTCAAACTGACGTCTCACACAGTCATTGTACTCTCAGTATTATCATTTTTTTCCATAACCAATTCAAGTCTTCTATCCTTGAGACCCCTCAAGGATCCCTCGACGACCTACGGTCGCGAGCATTCTTTCCATGTTACCATATCATTTCATTCAACTCAATGCCTATTCGATAGTCCTCTCTCCAAAACTCATTAAATCAACCGTGGTTCATGCCTTAAATACTAAGTCCGTGCATCGTGCCTTAGGCCCATCGTGCTTTATGCGACACTATCGCCCAACTCATACTCCCTACGGCTAGTTTGAAAACCGTAGGACTTCGTGGCTATATTCAGCCGTAGAACTCATAGGACCGTGCTTGGAATGTCTTAGGTCGACCACCATCACTTTGCCTAACTTCACCAAGCCTACAACTTAACTCAAGGGATGAGCAAAGGCTATGCCAAGCCTTGCATCATGGAAGCGTGCATGCTTTATCGAGCATTTACGCGGGCGACACCTATGACTTAGGCTACGTTCATAACTTTGCCTACTCAACCAACTTTCCTTCTCCCAAGCCATGGGACGAAGGATCGAGTGTCATTTTCAAAGCACGCCGTGCACCAACTCTAAGCCGACCGTTGGACCTTTCCATATCCTATCTCAATTCATTCCGTCGGGATTTTTCCCTTTAACTATGTGGATTCATCTCTTTTATTATTAAGCCTACTTGTGCAAGTTGAAAACATACGATTTATTATGTGAAGGCTAAGATGAGGCAAGTTCACCGAAACTACCCCACCTGAGTGAGCGGTCGCCTCGATCGAGCGATGTCTCCGAGTAGCCGTTGCAAGGCTAAGTCCGAACGCCGTTGGCGTTTCGATTCCTCCGATTGACTGAGCGGGATGGGGCACTACATCATACACCACTCAGAAAAAGTTTCGTCCTCGAAACTAACTGAGTACACTTATCGACTTATCACTTTACTCAACATTCAAGAACTTTCGCACACAATTCTCCTATGCCTTACTCAAATCCGAGCTACGCTCGTGCTACCCTCAATCCTTTCTTCAAAACTTACGATCTCAAAATCCTTGATACTTCCCCGTTCCTCAAATCTCACTTGAATTCAACGTATCACTTAGTATGGATCGTGCACATATCTTAGGCGTCCCCAAAATACATGCATTTCAACCAAGCCTCGTGATAGCGAATCCCGCTATCACCACTCGAGTCGGATTGTGCACGCATTCAAGCGTCCTTGATATAGATGTATGTCAACCGAGCCTCATGAGTGGTGCCTTCACCATTCCTATCGCTCCGCACCGGAATGTCTGCCTAACCACTAGGCTATGTCTTTCCGTCAGTATTGGAATCATAGTTCCCAAACAACGATATCAATACTGACCCCATCCTAAGGTCAAACCAAGTTGATAGTACGAGGTTTTCTATCCAAGCTTGCATCACTCCGATTTCTAAACATCGAGCATCGATTTCCTACGCACATCCCAATATTTCGTCGCACGGGGTCCGAGTCATTCAGCAAAGCCATCCTATGACAACTTACGTCTCAACCAATTCCTTAACATATCAATCTCACTCGTTCAACAAGCCATTTCGCATAGTCAATCCCATCGAACACGTTCGATATAGTTCGCCTATCAATCTCTTTAAGTCAAGCACGCTACGACACAATCCATCGCTAAACCATAATTCACATTTCATATTCCCTAAGTCATTCATCCCAACTCACGTATTCGATCATAAGGTCGTCTAGCTTAACAATATGTTGCGCCCCGATCTCACGCAATTCAGATTATCCACGGTAGGCATGAATCACCATGCACGCTCCTGCGGGATAGTCATTCTCATCGGGACGTAACTCTTATTTTGTGTCTAGACTAATTCATTCTCGATGCACGGATTGGACCTACTCAATCCTCAAGTATTTTATTCATCAATCGCAAGTCCTAACATCTTTATATTTTCCTTCGCATCAAACCGACAAGTCAAGACGATCAAAGTTGCCGCATCCTAATTTTTCGAGTTAGATCACTCCCGCGACATGAATCACCATGTCAGCGCTCACGCAGAACGATCGCCTCAAATCTGACGCAACGCATGTACGATGCTAGATTTGCGCTCGCACAAGACAAGATTGTCGACGTTGTGGTTGTCAACGTAGCCATCAAGACGCGATCATTTTCCTTCGGCATTCATCTTAATCAAAATCCTAAGTATAGCATCCAACCGAACAATAACACTTGCACGATCGTCATTCACCGAGTTAGAGTACCCCCGAGTTATCGTATAGCGATTCTTTGATACGCCTCAATACCATCGACTATATGCGTAACCTGACGATCTTCGTTTGCAACGAATTTCGAGTCGTACGAACGATGCTATCGTCCGACTGGATAGTCTCCCCGACATTCAAATTCAAGTTCGATCATTATCCCTCGAATCATTCACAACATCAATTTCCTCAAACCCAAATTCACGTATTGTTCATCCGTCTATCTTTAAGTCGTATTTTTCCTCAATTTGCAATATTCCTTGCTAACTCAAATTATCGAGCAACATTCAATCCAATCCTTAGAGTCATTGCGTAACTTCAAAACTCAAACTTTTCATGCACGCTATCTCTCGATCGTGCTAACTTTCGTATACGATTCTCAACGATTTCCTCGAATAAGTCATCCTTTTGTACACCTTAACTTTTCTCTCGATTTGATTTCACCTACTCAATCATTATCGTGTTTCATACTTCGCACAATCCTCAATCCCGTGCATGTTCCGTGCGCGTCATTTCTAATCTGTTTGAATTAACACGTCAAACTTCAGGGCTAAATTTATTCAATGATACTCACTCTACGACTTTGCATAACGCGACGCTTGCTGATAGACTCACCGATACCCGCATCCTCAATCGACCGATCGACATCCCTGAGGCTATCGCATACACCACTCAGGGATGAAGTCATTCAACAAATCCTCAAAACTATCGTTCGATTCACAATCTACTTCCTCGAATTTCTCTCCGAACGATTCCTTAAATTTCATGCACGCTCACCTTATATCGCACCGACGATATCGCCGTTCGATAGCCCCCCTATCGATAGTCATCCCATTTACTCTATCGAGTTCAACTTATTCTTGCTCGACACTATTCAATTCCCGCACTCGACTTTTCTAAGGTCGACGCAACTTTGGTGTATATGCCCCGCCCGACTTAGCCAATCGTGCTTACGTGAACCATCTTTTTGTTTTATCAAAAACTGTTCTCCTACATTTTACAAAATAGATAGACTTATTGTATGGATATCCCGTGGGACGATTGAGAGAGAGCGCACCAACGATATCAACTTTGCAGAAGCAACAAAGTTTGCGGAAACACGAAGTTAAATAATTCAATCGATAGTCCAAGGACGTAAAGCCATGCTCTGATACCATTATGTCACGCCCCGCTCCCGTAGGAGCGATCGTCCTCGCTAAGGCGTGATGCCGCACGAGCCTAGATTGCGCTCGTGCAAGGCGGGTTCCATAATGGCCGATTTTAGCGGCTGTGACGGGGTCGTCGGACAGAAGTCCCAAGCAGAGACATTGAATAATAGCAGCGGAAATTAAGAACAAATACAAGTTATTCAAAGAAACTCTTTGTTGATATTGAAACAACGATTACATTGGAGGCGTAAGGCCAAGATTACAATCACTCAAGCTCACTCTTCTCATATTTTACAAGTTCACTCAGCTCTCTCTCATCTCTCAATACATGTCTCGAGCCAGCGGATGCTTCGGAATGCGACGTCCATACATTATGTCCCGTATAAGTCTTTACTCCATGCGGCCGCACGCTTCGAATTGCCAAGGAGCTCCGTGCCTCGATGCATCCAAGCGAGCTCCGCGCCACGAGCTTCTACCTGTGCCTGCACATGTAAACTATATGGGTGTCAGTACTCAACTGTACTGGTGGAATGAGCTCCTCACCCACCCATACAAACCCGACACGTTTGATTTACTTTTGTGCAACTTAGTCCCCTTTATGATTGTCTTTCTACTCTTGCCTTAGGATCAGTTTTAGGACCGACGCCTTGGCCTATTCCGTGTCTCTAGACCATCTCGTGCTTGCAACGACAACGTTAACTCATACCTTGCCTCAAGACCCTTCTCGTGCCAACAACGTTAACCTATCGAGTCGTGTTTGCCTTACGGCTTAAAATCAGAGATGCAACTATGCGATGAAGCTCCATTTTTTCGTATGACCGTGCTACAAACCCTTGTTGAGGCCGTGCCTCGCAATTCAGTGAGACTTAACCATATCGCCGCCTCGCGGTCCTTGCTGCTTTGATCACCAACTGACCCATCCAACTTGTGAACTAAGGGTTACTCGATCAACTTTGCCTTGCGGCGGTTTCCTGACTTAAACTCAAACAACTCAACCATAACCATGCAACTTATATGCCGACAACATAAGACTCGACGCCACATCTCGTGCCGAAGCACTGTATCTTTGTTGCAGCCAAATCTTAGGCCCAAACATTGTCTTCTGACCGAGCACGCATTCGACTCGACTCTTGATTCACTTCACCTAATACTCGACTCAGTCCAAAGGCATCTATGCGGATCGCCGCCCATGCCGACTCATCTATATGAGGTCACTAGCATAACAAGCTATACCTGGACACGTAGCTTGCGGTCGGTCGGGACCCTTCCAGCGCAAGGTAGCTAGTCCCCTGGAAGTCCCCGACTGACCCGGTGCTATCGAGCTAGCACAGCTACCACCCGTGTTTCCTTACTTGGCCGAAACGGTCCCATGGCCCTGGGTTGCCGTTACGTGGAAACTCTACCTTGTCGATAAGTTGTCCAATGACCATGCAAGACCCTTCACTCAAACTGACGTCTCACACAGTCATTGTACTCTCAGTATTATCATCTCTTTCCACAACCAAGTTCAAGTTTTCTATCCTTGAGACCCTTCAAGGACCCCTCGATGACCCACGATCGCGAGCATTCTTTCCATGTTACCATATCATTTCATTCAACTCAATGCCTATTCGATAGTCCTCTCTCCAAAAACTCATTAAATCAACCGTGGTTCATGCCTTAAACACTAAGTCCGTACATCGTACCTTAGGCCCATCGTACTTTACGTGACACTATCGCCCAACTCATACTCCCTACGACTAGTTTGAAAACCGTAGGACTTCGTGGCTATATTCAGCCGTAGAACTCATAGGACCGTGCTTGGAATGTCTTAGGTCGACCACCATCACTTTGCCTAACTTCACCAAGCCTACAACTTAACTCAAGGGATGAGCAAAGGCTATGCCAAGCCTTGCATCATGGAAGCGTGCATGCTTTATCGAGCATTTACGCGGGCGACGCCTATGACTTAGGCTACGTTCATAACTTTGCCTACTCAACCAACTTTCCTTCTCCCAAGCCACGGGACGAAGGATCGAGTGTCATTTTCAAAGCACGCCGTGCACCAACTCTAAGCCGACCGTTGGACTTTCCATATTCTATCTCAATTCGACCCGTCGGGATTTCTTCCTTTAACTATGTGGATTCATCTCTTTTATTATTAAGCCTACTTGTGCAAGTTGAAAACATGCGATTTATTATGTGAAGGCTAAGATGAGGCAAGTTCACCGAAACTACCCCACCTGAGCGAGCGGTCGCCTCGACCGAGCGATGTCTCCGAGTAGCCGTTGCAAAGCTAAGTCCGAACGCCGTCGGCGTTTCGATTCCTCCGATTGACTGAGCGGGACGGGGCACTACATCCGTCTCCGTATTTTTGTACTGGGGCGTGACAAGGTTTTATTGGTGGCCCATGCAGGTCTGTTTTTCAGACTTATGGGGTGTTGCGATTATAGGAGTCTCAATCAAAATATATCCCCCTTGATCTCCTGATTCGTCTTCTCTTTCTCTCACCTTGATTGCTAACTTGATTATCATCCTCGATTCCTTCCCGTCCTGACTTTTGATACCTTGTATCCTTTCCTTTAGGGGCACCTCATTCTCGGCTATTGGAGGAGCCGGCATGGAAGAGAATCCAGTAGAACAGGGACCAGTTGGAGATCAGCAAGGGGTAGCCCCTCTACCTGGACAGATTCACATCGAGAATATTATCGAGCATGAGCCAGTTGAGCCACAATGGACATAGGTTCCCGTACCTCCAGTGATGCCGGTAGTACCAGTAACACTAGACGTGCCGACACTATTCCAGATTATCAGAGGGTTATTAGAGACCCAGCAACACCAGACGGCAGTCCAACAGCAACAACATACCCAGCAGCAAGAACAGAATGTATTACTGAATCAGGGGTTACAGTTAGCTCTTAAGAGGAGCGTCATGAATGACTCGGGAGCTTCGGAAAGGTTTTGTCGACTTAACCCGAGGTACTTTGATGGCACGGAGGACGCTATCACGGCGGATGCTTGGCTTCAGGATATTGAGGCCATATTGACGGCAGCAAAGGTTCCAGCAGAAGAGAAGGTTGACCAAGTCAGGTTATTGCTTCAGGATCTCGCCCACGACTGGTGGGCATCAGAAGAGGTTGGAATGAGGCGTCTTGTTCCTTGGGATAGCTTCAGTACCAGTTTCAAGACCAAGTACTTTGGCGTGGTAGCTCGGTATGAGCTTCAGCAGAGATTTATTAGCCTCAAGCAGGCTGGTAGGACGGTAGATGGTTATGCAGCGGAGTTCTGCAGGTTAAGTAGGTTTGCTCAGACGATGGTGGCGACAGAGCCAGAGAGAGCAATGAGGTTCCAGCAGGGACTTCACTTAGAGATTTTGCAGCTGGTCGAGGGACACGACTATCAGACATTTGATGCAGTATTGATGGTGGCTCGGAGGCACGAGCTTACAATTCAAAGGTTATCAGCAAGGACTGGAGGACAGAAAAGGTCTCATATTCAGAGTACGGGAGGAGGAAGAGCAGTACCTCGGACGTCAGCACCAGCGCCTGGCGTTCGTATTCGTGATGCAGCACCGATCACGACAGTTATGACGGCACCAGTTCGACAGTAGCAACCGAGGCACCAGCGACGTCAGGAGGCACCAGTGGGTTGCACTTATTGTGGTAAGGGAGGGCACACTCGGAAAGTGTGTCGATTAGCGAATGGGCAATGCTTGAGATGTGGGGGTTCAGACCATCGTATAGCTACATGCCCACAGATACAGAGGCCAGGAGGGCCAGCTCAACAGTTTCTGGCGTTGCCAGTACCAGAGGTAGCACCGTATCAAGGGCCAACACTAACAGTGAGGCCACTAGCCCAGCGCCCATTACTGACACAAGCTCAGATGTACCGACAAGCGCAACATCAGGCAGGACCGCAGAGGCCGCAACAGTAGGGCCAGGGAAGGCAGCAGCAGGGAGTCCAGCAGGGGCAGAGGCAAATAGAATTTAGAGTATTAGAGCAGAGGTTGGCTGAAGGCGGTCAGATTGTGGGTATGTTTTGAGTATTATTCATTATAATTCCTTGAGTTTTATATTCGAAGAATGAAGGCGACTTTCTCGCCTCACTCATCTGCTCTCGTATCATGTGATACGTGATATTCATCATATGTCTTGATTACGAGAGTACGTCCTGGTCAGAGTCTCGTTCTTGATTTAGTCATTGGTACCGACTTATCTCAAGCGTTGACCCTTGTCCACTTTGGGAGTCAATGTAGGACCTCGAGGACGAATTCCTACCTAACTGACTCGGGAGATATATTTTATTCGTATGTCTCCGATCACTTTTCTTCTAGGGTATGATTATGGTTTGTATTTTTTTTTACTTAATTGTTCTTACTTTCGTAATCTGTTTATGTGCCATGTGTTGTTTGATAATTGTGCTGGCTATATGTCATGAATGTATTTCGTGATCTGAGAGCGCGCTCAACTAGCCTTTTCGAAATTTCGAGGACGGAATTTTTCTAAGGAGGGTAGAGATGTCACTCCCCGTTTTCGAAATACATAAAATTTTGATTTTTCATGTATATGGTATCTGGCACCTGTATCTTTATTGCATGTATCCTGTATTTGTAACTGGCCATAGCATGGAACAGTATCTCGTCGCGGATTAGTGTGCCACCCCTTGTCCTTGTCTGGTTGTAGGCGTGGTTCACTGTTTCGATGATAGAATTTCTGAACCGTGATGTGGTTAGGATTTTATTTAATTAATTTAATTAGTTGTATCATGTAGCAATTAACATATCATTAGTCACATGGTTAAGAGCATGCTTAAGCTTAGGATTTCTTTAAGTCAACCCAATCCCTATATATATTCTCTTCTACACTCTCTCTCCTCATTCACTCTTTCATTTATTTTGCTCAAACAACATTTAGGCAAGTACATCTTGCACCAAATGGAGAGATTCTTACATTTTTCATTTCTTGATTTTTCTTAGATATTATTTGTCTATATTGTTCTTCTCTTCATTCTCTACAAGTTTAGTTCTTGGAGTTTTTTATTTTAATGGCTAGTTTGGTGTAGATCTAAGTTTCTATAACTAGGGTTCTATAGCTTTTCATGGTTTTGATCTATCAAATTTGGTTGTTTTAAAAAACTAATGGTCCTATGTTGTAGGAAATTCAATTCTACCCAATTTTGACCTTTAAAAAGTTAGATTTCGACTTATTTTGAGGAAGTTATGGCCAAAATAATATTTGAGCATTTTCTATGTCATCTGCCCTGGTTTTGGCAGGGACGATGAATACTGCCGCATGAATAGTGCCGCAACCGCATGAGATAAATAGTGCCGCAGGAATAAATTGTGCCACAGCCGCATGAGATGAATAGTGCCACAGTCGCATGAGATGAATAGTACCGCCCGAATAGTGCCGCAGCCGTATGAGATGAATAGTGCCGCAGGAATGAATAGTACTGCAGCCGCATGAGATGAATAGTGCCGCAGGAATGAATAGTGCCACAGCCGCATGAGATGAATAGTGCCGCAGCCGTATGAGATGAATAGTGTCCCAGCCGCATGAGATGAATAGTACCACAGGATGAATAGTGCCGCATGGCTTGAATAGTGCCACATAGTGCCTATTTTGGCTGTTTTATGTCCTATTTGACTGATTTATGGCCAGAATTTCTTCCAACTCCCAACATGAAAGTTGTAGATCTTTGTATTAGCTTCAAGGGTCCTCATGTCTCACTTTAACCAGAATTCATATGTGACTTTTATGTCACGAGGAATTCGAGTGACTTCCTGACTTGACCATGTTCTTGACCTGATTACCTGTATACGTGCTGGTACATGTTCTAAGTGTGTATTGAGATACAATATTAGTATATGCACTGCGGTGCTATTTAATGAGTGCACTAAGGTGTGACTCTACATGTTAAGTGATCATTCGTGTTATATGTCAATACATGTGTACCTTCCAGTACAGTCATGGTAATTGGTCAATAATAGTATCATGGTATAATGATTGATATTTGATACATTACACTAAGCATGGATCTAGATTTGGGACTCCTTGAGCCGATGTGGATTCATACTTAGGGTACACATACTATGGTACGACATATAGGAGGATGACCATGTGACCACGACATGTAATTCCATTATCAACATAGGGTTAATCTAAGCAACTTAATTTGGTAGATGCATTGGGTGGGAACGAAATCCCGAGATCGTGCCATACTAGCCACCCTAGGTCCAGCCCTGGCGTGTCGGGTTGGCCACCACGGATACAATTTCATCCGCTTATAGTGGATGACTATATCCGACTCCTACGTGCTATGTGTTAAATGTTTTAGCACGGTGGCCTTACGGGGGACCGGTGCATAATCAAAGTGCTATGTGTATATGTATATTATATGGTTTGGCTAGCCCTGCTGGGTTGACACGAACTGAGGATTCCTATATATGCATTACTGGGATAATCCAGGCAAATCATAGAAAGCCGTGGGATTGATTGGCCGCTTGTAAGCTGACTTGTTTGTGATATGTTTTTTCTGTTTGCAACTGAGGAACATGGACTATCGTGGTGCGTGGTCCAACCCATGTCCTTGTTTGGTTGTTGGGTTAGGCTATTGTGCTGTGATAGGCTATGGACCGAAGTCGCGAATCAGAAGCCCTTCACCTGCCCATGGTTACAGGATATATATTATCTCGGCATGATATTGGCACCGTTTGTCCTTGTTTGGTTGTAAGGGTGTCGTATTGTCTCGATGATATGGTATAAGCCTATAACTCGTGAATCAGGTCTTATTATTATGCTTGGGTTTTATCTCACTCTTTTGTGCTCCCTTGTGGTACTTGCTATTCGGGGCCTGACCCCGCTGGTTTTGTAGCAGCTCCAGAGGATCCAGACTTCCTCCCCGACGTCAATGGTGCATACTAGGAGCATGGCTGGTGGAGGACTCGAGTGGGTTTCTTCTCCACCACTCTAGCATCTTTACTTATGTTCTGGCATTTAGCCACCGGCACCTGTTAGCCGGCTAATCTGAATATTTTATCTTTGCATAATTTATAATTAAATCAGACTGCAGCTGAATACAATTATGTACCTATGACTCTCTGGGCTAGCTAACTTATAAAGCTAGATCCTCATGATCATTTTGATCATGCGTCGGGGACGCTTTACTGCTTTATCTTATATGATTATTATTTACTGCTTCTTGTTTGATTGATTGAGACCTAGATGCTTTGTGAGACCATAGGAGACTTGATTGTAGCATGCACCCCCTTGTCTCTTGACAGCCACGATCGCCGTATGACGTTTATATACCTCATATGGAGTAGCTGGCCTAGTTCGTCTCCGTATTTTGGTACTGGGGCGTGACAAAAGACCCCCCTCTCCTTTCTCACTCTTCACATTTCTCACAACAGGAAGGATCAGTATTTTCTATTTCTCTTCCATCCATCCATTCCTCTGTTCTGATCAAGCCTCCACATATGATATCCAGCTCAAGTGTAGAGACGGAGGAGAAGAAGTGGGCAGAAAGTGGAGGGGGAAGCAGCACAGCCGGCGGCATGACCTGGTGGAAGTACAGAGGCTTTTTTCAACATTCGTAGGAGAACTATAAGAATATATTTTTTCACAACATGTCACCTTGTCAAAGACCCTTAATATGACAACCATGTTACCACGGTGTCGGAAGACTATCATGTCATAATTTTCTAAGCCATGTGTTTTGACATAATCTTCCCAACTCTTTCCTCCTATGTAGTAATCTAGCATTTCTTTATGAAGTACAAGATTACTACATAGGAGAAAAGAGTTGGGAGGATTATGTCAAAGCACACGGCTTAGAAAATTATGACATGTTAGTCTTCCGACACCGCGGTAACATAATATTCACATTAACAGTCTTTGACAAGGTGACATGTTGTGAAAAGATATATCCTTATAGTTCTCCTACGGATGTTGAAAAAACCTACTGAAATTCCTCCAGGTCTTGTCGCCGGCTGTGCTGCTTCCCCCTCCTCTTTCTGCCCACTTCTTCTCCCCCGCCTCTACACTTGAGCTGGATATCATATGTGGAGGCTTGATCAGAACGAAGGAATGGATGGATGGAAGAGAACTAGAAAACACTGATCTTTCCTGTTGTGAGAACTGTGAAGAGTGAGAAAGGAGAGGGGGTTCTTTGATTTTTGCGTTCATCATCATTAGAGGGAGCAACACTGGAAAAGTTGTGACGTTGATAGCATTAGAGAGGGAGGGGGGAATGGAGGGAGGGAAGTGGCTGCATGCCTTTGGCTCACTCGAGCGGTATTTGTGCGTCAGATAAAATACAGAAAATTCGATTTTTCTCCAAGTGTGAGAACGGATGGCTCAGAGCACAACCCAAAATTCATTCTAGCATACATTAGTGTGATTCATCTATGTTCTGTATATTTGGTGTAGTATACGTTCTTATCGAATCTAGTATCTAGTATCTGAAGAATGTAACAGAATCAAGATGAACTCACATAATGTAATACTAAAACATCATCTACTACTATATAAGATAAAGTGATAGGTTGTCATATCATCATTGCCGAGGGATGAGGGTCGGAGGACAGTCAACTTTATCTACGGCTACATAGTTTCTGCCTCGCCAGTCGAATGGCTGCAGGGACTATGTCCTGATCACCATGTCATAGTCCAATACAATCCAGAGATTGACACAGTACTGATTCATATATGTAGTCCAATACAAATAGTCTAATACAAAAATAACCCAATACAAATAGTCCAATACAAATAAGTACTAATAGCTAATGAGAACCACGTAGCTCACGCAAACGCTCAATGATACGATCACGTAACCACCTCGAATAAGTGGGATCGACGGTGGCAGGACAGATGTATTCCCTTGCAAGTGCTGCATGAATAGAACTCTCGGTCTCACTAGCTACCGGTGCTGGATGAATAGAACTCCCGATCTCACTAGCTACCGGTGCCACTTCCTCCTTAACAGTAGGAGGAGCCACCTCAGTATTCACTGTTTCCCTCAAACGACGTGCCGCTCCTCGGGTCATGGGTGCCATCTGGTAAGATCGATATTCACAAGTAATATAATTGTAACATAAGCAAGCTAACTAAAGGAACCATCATGTAATTTGAGTACATTTTTGAAAGCAGATAAAGTACAGAAAATTCGATTTTTTGCCAAGTGTGAGAACGGATGGCTCAGAACACAACCCAAAATTTATTCTAGCATACATTAGTGTGAATCATCTATATTATGTACATATGGTGTAGTATATGTTCTTATCGTATCTAGAATCTGAAGAATGTAACAGAATCAAGATGAACTCGCATAATGTAATACTAAGACATCATCTACTACTATATAAGATAGAGTGATAGGTTGTCATATCATTATTGCCGAGGGATGAGGGTCGGATGACAGTCAACTTTATCTACGGCTACAATAGTTTCTGCCTCGTCAGTCGAATGGCTGCAGGGACTATATCCTGATAACCATGCCACAGTTTCTGTCTCGCCAATCGAATGGCTGCAGGGACTATATGTCTCGATCACCAAGTGTGAGAACGGATGGCTCAGAACACAACCCAAAATTCATTCTAGCATACATTAGTGTGAATCATCTATGTTCAGTACATATGGTGTAGTATATGTTCTTATCGTATCTAGTATATGAAGAATGTAACAGAATCAAGATGAACTCACATAATGTAATACTAAGACATCATCTACTACTATATAAGATATAGTGATAGGTTGTCATATCATCATTGCCGAGGGATGAGGGTCGGAGGGCAGTCAACTTTATCTACGGCTACATAGTTACTGCCTCGCCAGTCGAATGGCTGCAGGGACTATGTCCTGATCACCATGCCATAGTTTCTGTCTCGCCAGTCGAATGGCTGCAGGAACTATATGTCCCGATCACCATGTTACCAATTAACCAACCAACAAAACTACTTGTTATAAATATTGGCACTATCGGTACGTTCGAATCGGAGTATCACATTTTTCGGTGTCGGAAAACAAATAATTATTACTAAATTATCAGATTTTTTGGTACTATCGGTGCCCCTGACCAAGCCCCCCCTACACCACCCCTAACCCGAACCCTAACCCTCCACTCCCCCCCTGCTCCCCTCCCCCAGCCGCCACCACCCCCCTGCTCCCCTCTCCCAGCCCCCCACACATACCCACCCCTAACCTGAACCCTACCCCTAGCTCCCCTCCCCCAGCCGCCCTCGTCCCCCCTGTCCCACCCCTCCAGCCACCCCCCAGCCACCCCTGAACCACCCGTATCCCCCCTGCGTTTCCCTCCGAGCCACGCGCACCCCCCCAACTACCAACAACCAAAGCAGCCGGAGAGAGAGAGAGTCGTCGGAGAGAGTGAGAGTCGCCGGAGAGAGTGAGAGCGCCGGAGAGAGTGAGAGCACCGGAGGGGGGGAGGAGAGAGAGTGAGAGAGTAAAATGAGAGGAAATGGACCCTAACCCGAACCCTAACCCTAGCTCCCCTCCCCCAGCTGCCCTCGTCCCCCCTGCCCTATCCCTCCAGCCACCCTCCAGCCATCCCCCAGCCACCCCCAACCACCCGCATCCCCCCTGCACCTCCCCCCGAGCCACCCGCACCCCTCCAAACCACCAACAACTAAAACAGATGGAGAGAGAGAGAGAGGGAGGGAAGAGTCACGTACCGGAGAGGGAAGAGAGTCGCCGGAGAGAGTGAGAGTCACCGTCGGAGAGAGTGAGGGCACCGGAGGTGGGGAGGAGAGAGAGTGA
Organism: Iris pallida; assembly: GCA_029216955.1. Classification (NCBI taxonomy): domain Eukaryota; kingdom Viridiplantae; phylum Streptophyta; class Magnoliopsida; order Asparagales; family Iridaceae; genus Iris; species Iris pallida. Next base: position 67,435 of record JANAVB010045070.1, read on the forward strand.
GAGTGGAAAATAGGGAGAAATGAATCGGCGGGGGGGATATAATTAGAATTTAGTGACGTTCAAACGACAGTCGCTAAATTAGTCGCTATTAGCGAAGTCATAGCGACGACTAGCTCATGTAATTAATATACGTCGTTATTTCGTCGCTTACTTCGTCGTTAGTAGCGACGATTAGCGACGCCTCACTAAAATGTTGCTAATGTACACAATTTCGCGACGTTAATCGAACGTCGCTAAATTTATGTCGCCAAATGAGCAGATTTTAGTAGTGATGAAAACTATGTGGGCGTCAGTACTCAATTGTACTGGTGGAATGAGCTCCTCGCCCACCCATACAAAACCAATACGTTTGATTTACTTTGTACAACATAGTCCCTTCTTATCAATTGTCTTTCTACTCTTGCCTTAGGATCAGTTTTAGGACAGACGCCTTGGCCTATTCTATGTCTCTAGAACATCCCGTGCTTGCAACATCAACGTTAACCTATCAAGTCGTGTTTGCTTTACGGCCCAAAATCAGAGATGCAACTACACGATAGACTTATTTTCCATGTGACCGTGCTACAAAATCCATATTGAGGTCGTGCCTCGCATTTTAGTAAGACTAAACCACATCGCCATCTCGCGGCCCTTCGCTGCTAAATCATCAACTGACCCATCTAACTTGTGAACTAAGTGTCATTCGACCCACTTTACCTTGCGGCATTTTCTGACTTAAACTCAAGATAACTCAAACCAACTTATGCAACTTATATGCCGACAACTCAAGACTCGATGCCACATCTCGTGCCGAAGCACGTTGCCTACGTTGCAACAAGAACTTAGCCCCAATATTTTGTGTTCCAACTATACTCACACATTCAACTCGAATTTCTTGATATACTACACTCAATACTCGACTCAATCCAAAGGCATACACGCGGATCGCCGCCCATGCCGACTCATCTATATGAACTAGTCACTAGCGCCCAGCGCTATAATGGACTCCTTTTAAGCTTTTGATTAGACGGACGCTCCTTGCCAGCGCGAGTAGCTAGCTCTGCTGCAAGTCCCCGCTAACCCATGCGGTCATCCAGCACAGCTACGAATGTCTCTATCGTAACGGTTCCCATGGGCCGCCTGGGTCGCCGTTTGAAAAATAGTTTATTTTACCTTGTACAAGTAGTCTAATGACCATACAAGACTCGACTCGAACTGACGTCTCACACAGTCAATCTACTTCTAGTGTTACCATCTCTTTTAGGGCTATGTTCATCACTTCTCACATTTGAGACCTTGCCTCGGCGACCCAGTCGCGAGCATTCTACTTTCTTGCCTCAACGACCCAGTCGTGAGCATTCTTCTTTCTTGCCTCAATGACCCAATCATGAGCATTCTTTTTTCTTTGCCCTATCAATTCATTCTACTCAAGAACAACTATTGAAACACTTTCCAAACTCAATAACTCAACCGTGGCCCGTGCCTTAAAATACTAAGTCCGTCTTAAACCAACTTGAAACACTATGTGACACCACCGCCCAAGTAAAACTCTATATGACGGGCCTTACAATCGTGAGACTATGTGGTTATACCCAGCCGTAGAACTCATAGGGCCGTGCCTGCTACTACTCCTGATAGCTTAACATATCTTGCCTAACTTACTTTGCAACAACTTGACGAGCAAAGGCTGCGTCAAGCCTTGCATAGTGGGAATGTGCCGTGCACGCGTTCGACATTGAACAACCAAGTTATTTAGGGTGCCTATACTTATGCCACAAGCCGTGCAATACAACTTAACCCGTCGGCGAGCAGAGGCTATGCCATGCCTTGGGCGAAAAGACCGTGCATGCTTTATGAAGATGTAAGCCCTCTGAATTTAGGGCTTATTTTTTTTTCAATTTTATAAATCATTTATTCGCAATATATATTATTATTTGATTATTATTTGATTAAATACTCTATTACCGTGACTTTGACTTCTGGAGCGTCAGGGATGCCAATCTCTGGAAACTTTCTTCATCATTGTGTAGTAGACAAGATTACCTTTATGTTGATATATCATGTCCCATCCAAACTTATTCCCTTGTACTCTTTTTGCTTCACACAACTTCGGGTTAATTTAGACCATTTGATCATTAATTAATTATTAATTGATTTTCTCACTTTTATCCTTGATCATCATATGCACGTTACCGTGACTTTTAATTTAGGAGCACAAGGCTAGTCATTTTCTTGAAACCAACTTCTCATGCTTGATCTACTCGAGACGCTCTTCATCCACGACCTTCGTGTCCCACTCAGACACACCATCTTGTGCTTCATTTGCTTCGCACAACTTTTGGGTCAATTTAGGCCAATTAATTATCCACCGTAATTTGTGACCTGACTTCCAATTTAATTTTCGGACCCGACATCGATCCAACCTACTCGACCCAAAATATGGACATGGCCCACATGAAGCCTACTACCCGCATGATACTTGTGTCCCATTCATTTGAGCCCCCACATGTTACTAATTTACCCATGATCATAAATACATATTTAAATTCAAATATTGCACTATGTCCGATTTTGACCCGACCTGGCTCAACCGAACCCAACCCAAACTTCATGTTACCCCCTCATGGACACCCACGCCCTAATTCTCCTACAAAATATTAAATCCCTACTCTACCTTTTTTTTTAATATTAAATGGACAACTCTTCTTAATTAATTCCTAGAGTCCTCATATTAAATCCTAACCATTGATTATCCCAACTCATCCTCACCACACAATTTCCCACACAACCCTTACTCCCACACCCTCTAATTTTTGGCCGGCCCTAAAATTCCCACACAATTCTTCCACTTTCATTAATACACTACTCTCTCTCTCTCTCCCTCTCCCATTTATTACACACACACACACACTCACAACTCATTTTTTCTCTCTCTTTCTACACAGCTCCCTCTCCCATGCCGAGCTCCTTCCTTCCCCTCATGGCTGAACCACCATCGACCTCCCATGGTCGACACAGCCACCATCTCCTCCTTCCTGACTTCACCTCCTCCTTCTCCTCTCGAACTCACCAACTCCTCCTCCTCCATAGCTCATAAACCGACCACCATCACCTTCACCATCATCTTCCCACCACCACCATAGTCGAACCATCAACCACCCTTACCATGCCCCTGGTCGCCGTCGCCATGCCAGGCCAGCACCGCCGCCGCCGCACGCGCGTGCGCCATCACGCAGCCGCAGCTGCAGCAAACAGCAGCCTATGCAGTAGCAGTCGCGCGCGCTGTCACCGCCACGGTCGCCGTTGCCGCCGGCGAGCCCCCCTCGATCGGGCACACCCCCCCAGGCAGGCCCCGTGGCCATCGCTCCCCTCTCCGACGTGTATCGGAGGCGATTCGTGCGTTTGGCACGGGTTCCCGTCGTGACGAGCTCGAAAACGAAGTTGAAATGGTATTTTATCGCAGCGACTTCGCACACGATTTTCGAGAAATTCGACCGTTGGATCAGCGATTTCTTCGCTCCGTCACAATCTCGGTATATCCATCTTCACTCACCTCAATTTTTGTTAGTTAATTTTATCATTTGATACATCAAAACCGGCCACCAAGTTGACCATTTAATTTGTGTAATTTTTGGACAGTTTTGTGGAGCCAACTTCGTTGGATCGTATCTCCTCCATCGCAGCTCCGTCTGGCGTGCTACTGGTTCCTATGCGAAGCTGGTATAACCCTCTTCCTACCCCTTAAGTTTCGTTTCATTGTGAGCACGTTTGATTGGTTGAATTCGACGTCAAAGTTGGCTGTCCGAATTCATAATTTCCAAGTTGTAAAATTCTATTTTTGAACCCAGGACTCCGAATTTAATTTCTGACACCACCAGTTTTACTCGTGGCGTCGTTCTGGCATGTTTTTATATTAATTTTGTTAGATATGGAGGACGTGGGCCCTGGCATGCATTTCGGTGTAAAGCGGGCCCCACAGTCCGGGTCAACGGGACTTTTTGACGTTGGCTCATCGGAATCTAATTTCGGATATACCGTTGAGTTCGTATCGTCATTCTAGACTCGTTGACATATAATTTGCTAGGTTTTAGAGGACATTGGTTCCGACACGCATTTCGGTGCAAGTCAGATACCAATATCCGGGTCAACGGGTCATTTTGAGATCGGCTCATCGGAATCCAATTCTGGATATACCGTTGGATTCGTATCTTCATTCTGGACTCGTTGACATATAATTTGCTGAGTTTTTAGGACATTGGATCCGACACGCTTTTTCGTGCAAATCAGATTCAAATATACGAGTCAACGGACCAATATGAGATCGGGTCATCGGAATCCAATTTCGGATATACCGTTGAGTTCGTATCGTCATTCTGGATTCGTGGACATATAATTTGTTTGATTTAGTGTACTTTTATTTCGGCACATTTTTCGGTGCATAGCGGATCCGACACGGATACCGTTTTGACTCGAAATTACCTGTTTGCCCCTTGTGTCCAAATTGGACTTATGGACAGGCTATTCTGGCTATTTCGACCAATCTGGACATGTTGGTAATAGTTGTTTCCCCATCCGACAATATCTATAGGTTTCCCCTATCTATCACCCTATTATTATTATAATCTTTCTCTTTTGTTTGTATTTTGAGATCCATCGATTCCAGTGATTTCACAATTACTGAAATTGATATGTTGACCCTGTAGATGTTTATCGAGACTAGCTTTTACCCTGTTGAACTTGGTTGACTACTTTGACTGAACGTCGAAGTAGAGTCAATATTTGACCTATGTTAGACTAGTTTTGACCTTGGTTGACCACAGTTGACTATTTTGACCAAAAATCAACCAAAAGTCAACCGTAGCCTAAAATTGATTAGAACTTGACCAAAGTTGACCAGTTGACCTAAAGTCAACTGTTAGTCAACGTTAATCAAGTTTTGTCACGCCCAAGAACCAGAATACTAGAGAGCGGGGGCAGACATAGCCAGCTACGTATATGAAATAGATTCCATCTCGCTATACGGTCACGGCTGTCTAGATACATGAGGGTTTAACTATAAGCCAACAGTCTCTTAAGGTCATGAACAAGCCTAGTGTCTCAATCACAAGCAAGTAAGTAAATGTTACAAGATGTTAGATCACCAAATATACAATAGTAAGGCGTCCCAAACATTACATATTCAGTTGATCATGAAGCTAGTCGTTACAATATGTTAGGACTAGCACGAGTTTTAGTCATACATGATCAACCCTAGGATCTGTCAATCATGTTACAGCCCGTAGGCAGACAGTAAGTAAGTGCAATCGAGCTAAACAGGTGCTCGTCGGCGAAACGCCTCAAAAGAATATTTTTACAATAAAGTAGGAGATAAAAAATAAACCCACTCGTTGCCCTGGTTACATCTAGTCGCCACCATCGGGCTGGAAGATTGGTAGATCCTCTGGAGCTGCTCCGAAATCTGGCCACACAAAACCAGCTGGGTCAGACCCCAGAAAGAGCAAGTGCCACAAAGGAGGCTTCACTTAGGAACTAAAACCAGCAATTAGTACAGAAGATAAAATATAGTAAACTGGAGAAAATAACATCACGAGGATATACGGTAAGATAACCATGGGACGATTCAGATAACCAGGTTACAATCCTTAAACCAAACAAGGACCGGGATTGTAATCCTTCGTCTTAACTGAACTTGGTTTCTCCCATTTATCCGCAGGGTAATATAAGAAAACCAGGACATGTGATAATCTATACAGGATCAAGGCAAGATTAGACTGATAATTCTCCATTCAACAATCACGGCCAAGCAATAAGTACGGCTTGATACTTTAACTAACTAGGGTTATCACAGACCTAATTACTAATAAGATGCAACGAGATTATTCCACAACCACAAGCCCTGCAGACCATCCAGGTTACCCAAGTCGAAATTAGGGGTTGAATTCAGGTGGGTACATCGTCCAGGAAATGCATGTACCCTTAGGTACCTTGAAGGATGTAACACATGACAGTGTGCTGGAAATGTGCCCTACTTGACGGCAGGCTACAGATCCCAAGCGCGCCCAGGTAACGGAATTGCGTGTAGCTGGGAGATCACTTTATGACTAATGTATTAATCTAGTTATTAGCCTTAGTCCATTTCAGTAGGTACTCCTGACTGTGGTACTCAGAAGTCCCATCCTAGACATGATGCAATACAGGACTGGATTATTTGTACAAGCACAATCGCCCATGGTGTCCGGGTTAATTATACAGGTCATGTCATGTCAGGTAGCCGTCGCAACAGCTTATCAAGATATATCATATCAGGTTTACTTGTCAGGAGTGCGCCACGATGGGCCACTATCATGTCATGCTAGTTCCTTGTCACACCATGTCATGTACAATTGTCATTTCAATCATGTCAATCAAATCGTGATTTATCAAGTTCAGGACAAAAGGCGTAAGGATATAAAATGGGCGTAAAAATATACAATAAGGGAAAATGTGTACGCCATAAGAACTCAAGTCATACTGAGAGTTACATGGCATGGGCATAATAGTAATAATTAAAATATTCATAAAATACAGGCTATGAAAGAGCCATGCGGCTCGACATATGCGGCCAAGAGGTGATCTCATGCGGCTGGGGAGGGAACAGTCCATGCGGCTGAATAGGGTCAGGCACATGCGGCTAAAAGGGAGAGGCTTATGCGGTTGAAGGGTATCAGTCATATGCGGCCAGCGGTAAGGGAGGGGCGTATGCGGCTCAGCCAGAACATTCTATGCGGCTAGAAAGATTGGCGCTATGCGGTTACAAGAAGAACAACGCCATGCGGCTCACGGGGAAAGGGCTCTCATGCGGCTGGAACGGACTCAGGTTCATGCGGCTGAATAGGAATACTTGCCGCATGAACTTGTCATGCGGTCAAGTCCAGGCAATAGTGCATGCGGTTGGAACTGACTTGCCGCATGAATGTTCATGCGGTCAAGTGCTGCCATGCGGCTCGGGACTGTGCTTCTCCTCCAAATTTCCGAGAAGAAGTACACCATGAAGCCATGGCTTCCAAGCTGCATAAAACCTTCATCCGGAGTCCAAATCTGAACTTCCATAGGTCAAAATGGGGTAGAACGAAATTCTCTACAACATAGAACCATCAAAACTTAGAAATAACAAGATTAAGTAGATCAAAATCCAAGAAATCTGAAAATGAGATAAACTTAGATCTACAAGAATCAGGCCATGGAAAGTAAAAATGCCAAGTACTAAAGTAAGTTAAAATACTGTAAGGAAGAGAATGAAGCAATAAAATTGGAGTTCCTCCATGAAACAAGTTGCACTTGCCTAGACCTCTCTCTCTTTGGTAGGTGAAGAAGTTATGGTGGAGGAGAAGAAGAGTAATAAGGAGAGAGAAAAGAGAATGGGTAATAAATGGTAGTGGTGGTGGTAGGTAGGGGGTTCACCCTTGGTCCAAGGCAAAACCAAGCCAAGCCGAACCAACCAAGAAATGACCAAGCCATAAAGAAAAGCTAAGCATGGAATCATACAATACAAGATAAAATACGTACACGTATTCCAAAATACGTAATACTAACCACATGCATTACAACTCTACCCACCTTAAAAGAATTCCGTCCTCGGAATTTAATTAAGAGGCTAGAGAGGCGAGGACAAGCTATATCAATCACATGCAAGCTATAACTAGGCAGGCAATCACTCATTCAAGCAAGGAATCGAAGGCATGAGGCATAAGGAAGATATTATACCTCACGAGTCAAACAAGTCGGGATATCGTGATCGGATATCATCCTTACGCTCCCACGTTGACTCACCCAAAGAGTGATAACCCCAAGCAACTCGGACTAACTTGATAGTCTTGTTCTTGAGTGTCTTCTCTCTTCGGTCCAATAGAGACACGGGCCTCTCCTCATACGAAAGGTTGGTACCAACAACCAATTCCGAATGATCCAGGATGTGGCTCAGGTCCGGAATATACCATCGTAATTGGGATACATGGAATACGTCATGCACCTCGCTTAGCGACGGCAGAAGAGCGAGACGATAGAACACATTTCCTACTCGCTCCAGAATGTCGAATGGCCCTATATACCTAGGACTAAGCTTTCCCCGTGCGCCGAAACGAATGATGCCATGGTTAAGCAAAATCCTCAGGAATATATGGTCACCGACAGAAAACTCGAGAGGGCGCCGATGAGAATCGGCCCAATGGTGCTGGCGATCTTGGGCAACTCGAAGATGATCCCTGACTTTTCTTACTATTTCAACTGTCTGGGCAATCATTTCTGGGCCAAGCATCTGTCTCTCTCCGACATCGTCCCATGCTAGCGGAGATCTGCACTTCCTACCATACAGTGCCTCGAACGGTGCCATCTGGATGCTGGCCTGGAAACTGTTATTATACAAGAACTCTACCAGGTGCAGGTGATCTTCCCACGAACCACCGAAGTCAAGTGTACAAGATCTCAACATGTCTTCAAGAGTCTGGATCGTACGCTCCGACTGACCATCTGTCTGTGGATGATATGCTGAACTGAACTGGAGACGAGTTTCCAAGCTCTCCTGCAGGCTACGCCAAAAGTGTGACGTAAATCTTGAATCTCGGTCCGAAGTGATACTGACTGGCACTCCGTGCAACCTGACAATCTGCCTGAGGTACATCTCTGCTAACTGAGCTGTCGACTGACCAATTCTGAACAGGAGGAAGTGAGCTACCTTCGTGAGCCTGTCAACTATAACCCAAATAGCATCTCGACCCGCTAGGGACATAGGTAATCCAGTCACAAAATCCATGGTCACATGTTCCCACTTCTATTCTGGAATCGGCAAAGGCTGAAGAAGTCCAGCGGGCCTCTGATGTTCAGCCTTAACTTGTTGGCAGACCAAACAACGAGAGACAAACCGGGCTATCTCCCTCTTCATGCCATTCCACCAAAAGTGCTGACGGATATCACGGTACATCTTCGTACCACCCGGATGAATGGAATACTGCGAACTGTGGGCCTCTGCCATGATCTCTTGTCTGATATCTCCACTGGGTACACAAAGACGCTTACCATGCCTAAGTGTACCGTCTTCATGAATGCATAACTCGGGTCGCCGGCCTGCCTCACACTCTGTTCTGAGTTTCTGAAGCTTGGAATCTGCTGACAGCGCCATCCGGATCCTCTCGACTATAGTGGACTGAACTTGCATGCTAGCCATCAATGCCACACTGGAAGGGAGGACAACTTCAATACCCATCTTCTGGAGATCTGCTAACAGCTCTGGTTGCACTGTTAGGAAATAAACTCTGGCTCTCCTGCTCAATGCATCTGCAACAACGTTGGCCTTCCCGGGATGATACTACAAGTTGACATCATAATCCACAAGTAGCTCCAGCCATCTCCTCTGACGCATGTTAAGATCCTTCTGGGTAAAAACATACTTCAGGCTCTTGTGGTCGGTGAAAATCTCTACCCTATCTCCGTACAAGTAGTGCCTCCACAACTTAAGTGCAAACATTACTGCTGCCAGCTCCAAGTCATGGGTTGGGTAATTCTTCTCATGATCACGAAGTTGTCGTGACGCATAAGCTATTACCTTTCCATGCTGCATCAGAACACATCCTAGGCCTCTGCCGAAAGCATCATAATATACTAAAAATCCTCCAGTTCCATCTGGAAGTGTGAGAATGGGAGCCGTCATCAAGCCTCGCTTCAACTTCTCGAATGAATCCTGACATTCTGCTGTCCAAACAAACTGCACATCCTTGCGGGTCAACTGGGTCAATGGCGCCAAAATCCGAGCAAAGTCTGAAACAAACTGCCGGTAGTAGCCGGCCAATCCAAGGAAACTGCAAACTTTTGCGACTGTGCTGGGTACTGGCCATGACTCAATAGCCACAATCTTCTGGGGATCCACTTCTACTCCTCCTCTGGTAATGATATGACCCAAGTATGAAATGCGATCGAGCCAAAACTCGTATTTACTGAACTTGGCATATAACTGGTGCTCCCTGAGAGTCTGAAGAACCACACGGAGATGCTGCTCATGCTCTTCCTCACTCTTGCTGTAGACCAGGATGTCATCCAAGAACACAATCACAAACTGATCCAAGTAAGGCATGAAGATGCGATTCATGAGATCCATGAATACCGTCGGCGTATTGGTTGCTCCAAAGGGCATAACAAGGAACTCGTAATGCCCATACCTCGATCTAAAAGCTGTCTACGGGGTGTCCAGCTCTCTGACTCTGATCTGGTGGTATCCTGAGCGCAAGTCGATCTTCGAGAATACTGATGCCCCTTTGAGCTGATCAAACAAGTCATCTATCCTCGGGAGAGGGTATCTGTTCTTGATTGTCACTGAGTTCAAGGTACGAAAATCAACACATAACCTGGACGTACCATCCTTCTTTTTCACAAGAAGCATCGGGGCTCCCCAATGCGATCCACTAGCACGAATGAATCCCTTGGTTCGAAGTTCTTCAATCATCTTGTACAAGATCTCCAATTCTGACGGTGCCATCCTGTAGACTCTCTCTGACACTGGGGCTGTCCCAGGAATTAAGTCTATGGTGAACTCGATCTCCCGCTCTGGCGGCATACCTGGAAGCTCTTCTGTGAAAACATCTGGAAACTCTTCGACTATCCGGGGCAACTGTACTGCTGCTACTGCCATCCGCAATACTGGAGGAGAAGGTTCAACTTCGCCTCGGGAGAAGGAAAACTCTGGCTCGCCTGGAATGCTAAAAACAACCCTACCAATATGGCAGTCTATTCTAGCATACTGGTTCCTCAACCAATCCATCCCTAAGACCACATCATAATCGGCCATCGAAAACTCTATCAATCTAGCGGAAAACTCCTTACCGCTAACTACGATCCGACACGAGAAAAACATTCTATCGACTCCCACAAGTCCGTTACCAGTAAGTATATTGAGCCTTACTGATAATGACTTGGGCTCCAATCCTATCCGTGTCGCGAATCGTACAGACATAAAAGAATGTGATGCACCAGAATCAAATATAGCTGAAGCTGGAAAGGAGTTAACAAGAATAGTACCTGCCACTACCTCTCCTAGTGCCAATCCTTCCTCTGCGGTCATCACCATAGCCTGACCATGCCCTCGGGGTGCTGGTCCCCTCTGCTGAAATCTTCACTACCTATTCTGACTCAAGGCTTGGACTTGAGTATGCTGCTGGGGGTTCTGCTACTGGAATACCTGGGACTGAGGCAGCAAGGGCCTCGGCAATGGATACTGCTGCTGCTGGACCGGAGCTGGTCCTCTCACCGAAGAGCTAGAAAGGTTGGACGACGATGAACCACCCCTATCGGGCAGGATCCAACCCTATGGTCTGCTGCTCCATAAGCCAGACATAATCCCTGTGCCCTGCGACACTCTGCCACTACATGGCCTGGCTTCCCACAATGAGAACATCTCACTACGGAAGACTGCTTCTGCTTCTGCTGTTGAGGGTACGCCAGGGCTGAATGCTGAACCGACGTCACGGAGGCCGCTCGCCTCGGAGCTCCAATAGTCAAAGCCCTGGCTGCCGGGGCTGGGATTGAAGACTGATTCATCTGGCCGTGGGATCTCTTCCGACCTCCGGCCCTATCCACAATCCTCTGGGAGGTGTACTCATGCCTCCTAGCTGCTCTCAAGACTGCATCAAAAGTCTGATGCTCAAACTGCTCAACTACCAACAGAATCTCCAGGTGAAGCCCCTGCTGAAACTGCTGGGCTCTATCATACTCGGTTGCCACCAAAGTGGGAGCAAACCGACTGAGTCTCGAAAACTCGGCCGCATATCCGTCGACCGTCCTGTCCATCTGCTTCAGATTGGTGAACCTCGTCTGTAGATCATACCAAGCTACAGCATCAAAATACTTGGTCTAGAATCTCTCTCTGAACACCGTCCAAGCAATGGGTGCTGCTAATCCAACGGCCTGAGCCGCCCACCAGCTGCGGGCAAGATTTAGCAACTGCAGGCGCACCACGACTACCTTCTCGTTCTCTGGGGTCCTGGCTGCTTCTAGAATCACCTCTGTGTCCTGAAGCCAAGCATCAGCGATGATCGCATCTTCACTGCCGTCGAAGAATGGAGGGTTCAAGCACTTGAAGCTGTTGGCCGTGCTGTTACCCTGATGACCGCCCCTGGTCAAAGCATCCGTCACTGTCTGGTGCAAGGCATCTCCTCGACGATCTTAGGAAGCTATCAAGGTCCTGACGAGTCCTACCAAAGTGCCATCATCAGGTTCGGCAGGCTGAACTGGATGGACTGGTGGCTCTCCGCCAGAAGGCACGACTCTGGAGGCTACTCCGGAATGTTGGGCTTGATCCCCGGGTTGCTGCTGATCCACGGGAAGTGCTCGGCCTTGCTGACCGGCAGGTCCAGGAACGATGCCGCTGAAGAAGACGACATGGGGAACAATAAGGAAGGACCAAGACAGATCAACGATACAAGCATTTGATCAGGACAAAAATCCAGGGATTCAGAAGATACGAACAGAGATCAAGGGCGAATACTGATTGAGACATCTATTCGGTAAACCCTCACATATCTTGATTTACAAGACCTGCATGGGCCACCACTTAAACCATGTCACGCCCAAGAACCAGAATACTGGAGAGCGGGGGCAGACATAGCCAGCTATGTATATGAAATGGATTCCATCTCGCTATACGGTCACGGCTGTCTAGATACATGAGGGTTTAACTACAAGCCAACAGTCTCTTAAGGTCATAAACAAGCCTAGTGTCTCAATCACAAGCAAGTAAATAAATATTACAAGATGTTAGATCACCAAATATACAATACTAAGGCGTCCCAAACATTACATATTCAGTTGATCATGAAGCTAGTCGTTACAAAATATTAGGACTAGCAAGAGTTTTAGTCATACATGATCAACCTGTAGCACTTGTGTCACTCCCCATTCCCAGAATGCGTATTTTAATACGTATATTGCTTGAATGTATTTATTTAATATTTATCATGTATTATCCTGTATTTAAATTTCTTTAAGTTCATGTTAATTAATTATCTGCTCTTTAATTTTCATGTTAATTAATTTCCTGTAATTTTATTATCTGTATTTTATTTTCTGCAATTTTATTCTCTGCTTTAGCTAGTCTTTAGGTTCGGCTTGGTTCGGTTTGATGAGTTGGTTCATCATGAACCCATTGGACCCCCACCTACCACCACTCCTCCTATTTAAGCCCCCATCTCCTTTCTCTCTCTTCATAACTTTCCTTCTCCATTACTTTTTCTTCTCCATTACTTCTTCTTCTTCTTTCTCACCACCACCACCTACCAACCGTAGGCAAGTACAACTTGCTTCTATATGAGAACCCATTTTTATGGTTCATTTGTCTTTCTCTTGTGATTCTAAGAGAGTTTAGTTCTTAGCATTTTTGATTTCTATGGCTTGTTTTCTCTAGATCTAAGTAGTTGTATTTCGGTTGTTCATGGGTTCTGGTCCACCAAGCTGGCGTGTATTTCTGGCACTGGAACGAAGGCTCCATAGGACTTGGAGTTTGGAAGATGTTGTACGCTCACGTTCTTACGTGCTCGCATAAACATCAGCCCTTCACGCACACGTTCTTACGTGTCAGCGTGTATTTTTAGTCACGCACACGTTCTTACGTGTCAGCGTGTATTTTTAGTCACGCACACGTTCTTACGTGTCCGCGTGTATTTTAGTCACGCACACGTTCTTACGTGTCAGCGTGTATTTTTAGTCACGCACACGTTCTTGCATGCGTGCGTGTATTTTTAGTCACACACACGTTCTTGCATGCGTACGTGTATTTTTAGTCACGCACACGTTCTTACGTGTTTGCGTAAATTTTTAGTCACGCACACGTCTTTACGTGTTTGCGTGAATTTTCAGTCGCGCACACGTCTTTACGTATTTGCGTAGATTTCTAGTCACGCACACGTCTTTACGTGTTTGCGTGAATTTTTAGTCACGCTCACTCTGTGCGTGCGTGTATTATTTTTCACGCTCACTCTGTGCGTGCGTGTATTATTTTTCACGCTCACCCTGTGCGTGCGTGTATTATTTATCATGTTCACACTGTGCGTAATTTCCTATCTTACCACACTAGGTTGTGCGTAAATTTCTTATTACCCTTCACACTATGCGTGCGTAGATTTCTTATCACGCTTTTTCACGCTCATACACTCACGCTTGCCAGCTTGAATCACTTTTCATGCTCACGCTGTTTACACGCACACTCCTTCCTACTAGATTTGGCGTACCTTTTTACGCGTACGATTCTTGTGTGACTTGTTAACCTTAGCATAGACTTGTTGGCGTGACTTCTTGACCTGGGTGTTTCTATTTGTTCTCTAATTCATTCATTTAATGTTGGCATGAAAGTACTAATTTGAATGACCATGATCCACGGCATGGGATTTCACTCAACGTAGGGACTATTAAGTTAAATAAAATAAATGATGGCATGGAGAGAATGGATTCCCGAGTTCTTACATGGCAGCCCCCTTGGGACGAGTAGTACCCGACGGGCCGGCTGGTTCCCACAGGTACTGTAAATCTGCCACACGGGCAGGGAGCAGTATCTGCCTATATTATTATTGTATATTGTATATTGATGACGGGCGTCCCGCTGGGACTCGTCTAATTCATGTATGGCGTAATTGATTAACTGGATAGACTAGCCTTGCTCGCACATAGTAAGAACTGAGGAATCTTTATTGTATTATTCCAGGATAACTTGGGACTCACAATAGCAAGCCGTAGAAATTGATTGGCCGTTTAAATTAATTTGTTTGTGTACTGTACCTACTCTGTCGCCTAACTGAGATGATCAGAATATCAGGACATGACGGGCCAACTTCTGTCCTTGTTTGGTTGGGAGGTTGGTTCGAAGTGTCGTGATGTTATGTGAATCCTAGTGGAAAGCAGAGATCTATTATTATATTCTCTTACTTACTGGTTTTAGTTCTCATGTCGTGCTTCCTTGTGGTACTTGCTATTAGTGGTCTAACCTCTCTGGTTTTGCATTGTCACGACCCGCACCCTAGAGTTAGGGCACGAGAACGTAACAACGCCCAGCCTATGCCGCAGTGTCGGCGGTAGAACGCTGTCCTAGGTCTCATGCATCTAACAGTATAAGGCTAAACAGTTTATACTCCCCGAATGGGGGTGACATAGCAGATACAGACTCAATCACATCTAAGTTAGAGCATGATAAGGATAGATAAAACATGAAATCCAAAAGAGGTACAACAGAGAGAAATCTAAGTGTCTAAGATACACAAATCCAGAAATACATCTCAAATCTCCAAACTCAGATACACTAATCCACAAAGTAAATACAACTCCAGACAAAATGAAATAACTACCTAAACAACCTCTAATGTGTCTCCTCTAGGCTAGCAGGCACCTCCAGGCTATCTGTAAAATTATCAACAGGTCCAGTCAGGACTGGAGCGAGCACAATACATCTCAACAAGTCATAGCAGGAAAGAAAATATAATCATGCTAGAGAATAAAATACAGGATCTGAAGAATAGTATAATGTAAAAGAGAGACTGTAAGTAAATATCTATTATATATATAAGAGAGACAGTGCTAGTGATTCAGAGTACTGCATAAACATGTGAATGGCTAGGGACTGATTCATGATTATACTACTGGAAATTGATTCATGATTACACTACTTGGATTTATTCACATGTTCACTTATACTCCCCTATCCCCAATCAATACACAAGGATCCATTCAAGTTACGTTAAGATTCATGATTATACTACATTGCCCATAAAGGGTGATTCATGAATTGATTCGTGAAGGCTCGGTGATCATGTGAGTACATGAGTCACTAGCTGATAACGAAGATTCATGATAATAGAAGCATAAGATACGTGATGTAAGTGAAACACACCGAGCAAAAGTATCTGATGCTCCCGAGAGGGATAACATCTCATGAAGGGATCCATATAGTACCAATCCGTGTTACTAACGTGTCAGCATCAAGTAAGATAGTCTAAAGCAGGAAATATAATCCTAAACATGATATGAAATGATCAGAGAATGTACTCGCCTCGATAACCTGAACAGCTGATAAGTATAGGGGGTCCCACCGAAGCCATAGAGTCCTATTTAAAGTAACACAGGTTACAAGGTGTTCAAGTTGAAAATAAATGAATCTCTATAATCAATCTACATTATTCTAGGTTCTTCTAAGTCAAAACAACTCTAGGTCGACTCCGGTCAATAATCTAGTCAAACTAGGTCAAGTGTGTACTTACAGTTGACTTTGGGTCAACTGGTCAACTCTGGTCAAACAGGGTCAATTCTAGTCTAATATAAAGTGTACTTCGTTATTTGTACGTCGAAACTTACGACACGCAAATCGAGATAAGGAGATTATCGATAAGGTTGATAATCTTATTATAGTGATCCACGTGTCCAACTTGTCAATTTCAGCGATGTGAGATCACTGGAATTGGCTGATCTCAGTTTCGTTGTATAATCCCGAAATACGAACATTATATGAATTAATTATTAATTAATTATAAAAAGGTTAAACTCAGAGAAATTATCAACAAACATTGTCGGACGATGAAATGAACATTGCCAACGTGTCCAGAATGGTCAAATTAGCTAGGATAGCCTACCTAACGGTCCAATTTGGACACAAGGGCAAAAAGGCAATTTCGGGTCAAAACGGTGTCCGTGTCGGAGCCGTTTTGCACCGAAAAACGTGCAAGAAAACAAGTCTACAAAATATAACAAATTACATGTCCACGAAACCAGAATGTCGATACGAACCCAACGGTATCTCTAGAATTGGATTCCGTTGACCCGATCTCCATTTGGCCCGTTGACCAGAACATGGAATTCCGGTTTGCACGAAAATGCGTGCCGAAGCGAAAGTTCTCAAAACTCAGCAAACTACCTGTCAACAAGTCCAGAATGATGATACGAACTCAACGGTATCTCCGGAATTGGATTTCAATGAGCCGATCTCAAAATGACCCGTTGACCCGGATATTGGTATCCGACTTGCACCGAAATGCGTGCCAGATCCAATGTCCACCAAAATCTAGCAAATTATATGTCAACGAGTCTAGAATGACGATACAAACTCAACAGTATATCAGGAATTGGATTCTGATGAGCCGGCTTCAAAAAGTCCCGTTGACCCAGAAAGTAGGACCCGCTTTGCACCAAAAAACGTGTCCGGGTCCACGTTCTCCAAATCTAACAAATTTTATATGAAAACATGCCAGAACGACACCACAAGTCTACTGGTGGTGTCAGAAATGAAATCTGGAGTCCCGTGTTCAAAAATAGAATTTTACAAGTTGGAAATTACGAATTCGGACGGCCAACTTTGGCATCGAATTCAACCAATCAAACAAGCTCACAATGAAACGAAACTGGAGGGGTAGTAAGAGGGTTATACCAGCTTCGCACAGGAACTGGTAACATGCCAAAAGGAGCTGCGGTGGAGGAGGTACAAGCTGACGAAGTTGGCCCCACAAAACTGTCCAAATTTAATACAATTTAAACGATCAACTTGGTGGCCGATTTTCATGTATCAAACGGTAAAATTAACGGACGAAAATTGACAGGGATGAAGGTGGATATACCGAGATTGTGACGGAGTGAAGAAATCGCCGATCCAACGATCGAATTTCTCGAAAATTGCACGCGAAGTTGTTGCGACGGGACGACGTTTCAACTTCGTTTTCGAGCTCGTCAAGACGGGAACCCGTGCCAAACGCACGGATCGCCTCCGATACGCGTCGGAGAGAGGAGCAACGGCCACGGGGCCTGCCCGGAGGGTGCGCCCGGCCAACGGGGGTCGGCCACGGCGGCCTCGTCGTCGGCGGCGGCGCGGCAGCGCTGCCAGCGCGCGTGCGCGCGGCCTGGCTTGCCGCCGCTGCTGCTGCTGGAGCTCTTGGCTGCTGTCACAGCTGCACGCGAAGGCTGCACGGCCTAGTCCCGGCGGAGGCACGGCCAATGGCGGCGGGCACGACGGTGGAAATGAGGTAGTGGTGGTCGGTTTTGAGGAGTGGTGGTGGCGGTTGTATTGAAGGTTGTGGTGTTTATGAAATGGAGGATGAGAAGCTGGAGGAGGAGTTGTTGGGGAGTGTGGCGGTTGGCCGACGGCCACGGCCGGGGAGTGGCGAGATGGTCGAGGAAGGTGAGGAGGTTGCGTGCTGTGTGAGGAGTTGATAGTTGTTGTCGGTTTTGTTTTTGTTGTGAAGTTAGAATAGGGTGGGAGAGAGAGAGAAAGAGGGAAGCTAATTAATGAGAGAGAGAGAGAAAGATTCTCTCTAGAAATTAGGGCCGGCTGTGGGGAGAGGTTTATGAGAGTGTGGGAAAAGTTTTAAGATTAATGAATAGGATTCATTAGAAGGATCAATGGCTAGAATTAAAATAGGAAAAACTGGTCATTCCATTGGAGATTTAACATCAATAGAAAATTTCTATTAAATATAGAAAAATAGGCAAATGAGTACTAATATTTTTGGGCAAGAAAAAATATGAGGGCGTCACGATGGAGGGCAGCACAAAGCTGGACTGGACTCGACGGAGCCGGATTGGATCAAAACTGGACATTGTGCAAAAATCGAATTTAAAAATTGGCGTTGATGATCATGAGTAAATAAGTAGCACATGAGAATTCTAATAAATGGGACACAAGTGACAGACGGATAGTAGATTCAAAGTGGGCCATGTCCATAGTTGGGGAGGACAGGTTTTGGTCGACAGGGGACCCACAAATCAAGTTGGAAGATGAATGTGACGCCGTAGAGTGAAATAAAATCGGGTCACGTGTCGGAAAAGTTGTGCGAATCAAATGGAGCACAAAATGACTTATCTGAGTGGGAAACGAAGGTCATGGGTGACGAGCGTCTCGAGTAGATCAAGCATGAGGAGTTGGTTTCAAGAAACTGACTGGTCTTGCGCTCCAAAATTAAAAGTCACGGTAACGTGCTAAAAATGATCAAGAAAAAGAGTGGGAAAAATCAATTAATAATCAAACGGTCTAATTCGACCCGAAGTTCAGCGAAGCAAAAAGAGCACAAGGGAACAAGTTTTAGTGGGACACCATATTACCGTCATGAAGGTAATCCTGTCCACTCCAAAACTCGTGAAGAAGATTTCCAAATTTGAACATCCCTAATACTCCAAATATCAATGGCACGGGAAAGTACACTTAGGAAAAATAACAGAATAAATTATTTATCGAAACCAATCAATCAGAAAATAAAATAAAAATGAAAAAAAAATCAACCCAAAATTCAGGGTGCTAACATCCTACCCACCTTATAAAAATTTCGTCCTCGAAATTAAAATGTCCATACTCCCTCTAGGTCAAACCTCCACAATCAAAGTCCCAGAACTTAAACAAATCATACCATCAAATAAAAGAACGGCATACAGGGTCATGGCATACGGTGACAGTGAAGTCCCATCTAGGTTTACTAGTCATGCTAACCAACGGTCATAGGGTATCAACCACACAAGCAATCCAGGGTGCTAAAATAGAAAGATACAGAAATAACAATTATCAAAACTGTAAGACAGTCTACCATCCTATGTGAAAACTGGTACTTATCAGAAAATTAAAGAAAGGTAACTACCAATCATCAAAAAAAGGGTACTATCCCGAGAAAGTCAAAATCACAAGTTTAATTAACGAAGTCGATTACATTGAAATCCAATCACAAAATATAATATAGAGAGCATTAGAGAGGAAAAAGCTAACATTATGTGTATGGGAACATGTTCATATGGTTAGATAGTAGACATGTGTGTATGTGAATATACATGAAAGTGTATACGAGGATTTGGGTTTCAAACAATAGCTATCCAGTTACATTACTCATGGCATATGGTTTAACAATCTACAATATACAACCTATTTAATCATAACATGCATGGCTAACCATATACATCTATAAAGAGGTAGAGATTTAGTTATGTATCTATACAAATTATAACATGGATGTATAAACGCTATATATATCTATATAGATACATGATCATAACATAGAGAGGAAAGATTAGGTTACATGACAGGGCATACTAAGTTAGAGTGTGTGTGTGTGTCCTTGTACAGGATTATAGCTTAGTATCGAAAGGTTAAACCAGGTTTAGTTCAGCATTTACATACAAAATCCGAAAATAAGCTAACATTTAGAGCAGTGTAATATTAACACAATACAGTCTCGGGTTTTAGGGTTTTGAAAAGATCACAACTAACTCAATGCTTCCAATATCCTAACATGATAGACAAGAAACCCTAACATACTATCCATACATTTATCTACGCATACAGTTCAATATTACATGTTAAATATGAATTTCAACTAAACATGGAAATCAATGTAAAAATGTTAACATGTATTCAATTTTTAGGATTTTGATAAAATTCAACATCAAAACCAACTCAATGTTTATCACAGACTAACATGTACGAATATAAATCCTAACATTATATTCCTACAACAACAATGTACACAGCTCTTAAATTTGACAAATTTAAACACAAACTCAACCAAATTTTTTTGAATTGAAACTCCATGTATAACATACATGTGCAGTGATGTAAACATAACTAATAACATGAAATTTATATTTAATTTACGAATTTAAACATGAAAAAAAAAAAGCAGAGAACCAGAAATATTGGGGTTTGAGAATTTTAACATCAATAACATATTAATATGTATTTAGGCATGTGGGAAATCAAGTGTAGCATGCATACGTGTCAGGCAAAGAGTCTGTGTCCACTATATATATTCTCATGTCCCAATATAAAAATTTAATTCTACGTTAAAACCAACAATTAGATTCCTACCAAGATTACAAGCAGGTGATTGACGTAATCAAGACAGTTTTATTATTATCTAATACAGGAATAAAAGCAAGAAGGAAATAACGATAAAATTTATTTTGCTCATCTGTTTAAAGAAGAACCATTTTGAAACCCAGAGCTAAATTATCAAATCCAAGATAAAGTCTAGCAAAATCATCGATTCATTGTATTAAGAAAAAACTTATAGCAAGAAGTTATACAAAGGTTTATAAAAACAGGCAACCCTACTCTTAAGTTAAATAATGAGAGGCAAAACAAAACAAAACAATTAATAATTAAATAAAAAATTTTTGAAGGACAGAAGCAAAAGTAGAGAAAATATGTTCGAAAATATTTAAGGTACAATCTGATAATCATATGCGTCTATCCACAATCATGGTACTCTAAATCCTCATCATACTAGTAAGCAAGGCTACGATAATCACAGAGTCCTCGACTTAGGCACATACCTCTAGAATCATGGTATTTAACATTTTCGCGATGCCGCTAGCTTGGCTGCAAAAATCTTAAATTCCCACACCCGAGAAATATATCCAAGTCAACTATATGTCCTCACCATGCTGGCTAATATGACTGTAGAAGACTAGATTTCATAACTTAGATGACCTAGCCCATATAATTTCATCTTGACAAAAATTAATTTAAATCAACATTGAATACTCAAAAATCAATTTTGTCAACGAACATCGAGATTCAAAAATGAACCAAAATCCTTCAAATCATATAACTACAAACTCGGATGCTATAGCTAACATCAAGATTCAGAATTCAACAATCTTCATCAAAATCAATAAATACAAACTCAAATTCAATAATAATCTATCAAAATCAAATTCAATTGCAGAAAGTAAAGATAAATCAAATCAAGAAAAAAAAAGAGTTTTCAAATCGGAGTTAAAATAAGATTCTCAAGGGTCGTCCCGGGAATCTCTCAAGGGTCCTAACTGTGATTGAGTACCTTCAAAATATATCCTAATCCTACTGCAGGCTGTAGTGGTACTCTAGTTCGAATACCACTACACTTTAGTCTCGACCTGCATGGGCCACCACTAAAAACGTGTCACGACCCGCACCCTAGAGTTAGGGCACGAGAACGTAACAACGCCCAGCCTACGTCACAGTGTCGGCGTAGAACGCTGTCCTAGGTCTCATGCATCTAACAGTATAAGGCTAAACAGTTTATACTCCCCGAATGGGGGTGACATAGCAGATACAGACTCAATCACATCTAAGGTAGAGCATGATAAGGATAGATAAAACATGAAATCCAAAAGAGGTACAACAGAGAGAAATCTAAGTGTCTAAGATACACAAATCCAGAAATACATCTCAAATCTCCAAACTCAGATACAGTAATCCACAAAGTAAATACAACTCCAGAAAAAATAAAATAACTACCTAAACAACCTCTAATGTGTCTCCTCTAGGCTAGCAGGCACCTCCAGGCTATTTGTAAAATTATCAACAGGTCCAGTCAGGACTGGAGCGAGCACAATACATCTCAACAAGTCATAGCAGGAAAAAAAATATAATCATGCTAGAGAATAAAATACAGGATCTGAAGAATAGCATAATGTAAAAGAGAGACTGTAAGTAAATATCTATGATATATATAAAGAGAGACAGTGCTAGTGATTCAGAGTACTGCATAAACATGTGAATGGCTAGGGACTGATTCATGATTACACTACTGGAAATTGATTCATGATTACACTACTTGGATTTATTCACATGTTCACTTATACTCCCCCATCCCCAATCAATACACAAGGATCCATTCAAGTTACGTTAAGATTCATGATTATACTACATTGCCCATAAAGGGTGATTCATGAATTGATTCGTGAAGGCTCGGTGATCATGTGAGTACATGAGTCACTAGCTGATAACGAAGATTCATGATAATAGAAGCATAAGATACGTGATGTAAGTGAAACACACCGAACAAAAGTATCTGATGCTCCCGAGAGGGATAACATCTCATGAAGGGATCCATATAGTACCAATCCGTGTTACCAACGTGTCAGCATCAAGTAAGATAGTCTAAAGCAGGAAATATAATCCTAAACATGATATAAAATGATCAGAGAATGTACTCGCCTCGATAAACGTATCTGGGCCCACGTTCTCCAAATCTAACAAATTTTATATGAAAACATGCCAGAACGATGCCACAAGTCTACTGGTGGTGTCAGAAATGAAATCTGGAGTCCCGTGTTCAAAAATAAAATTTTACAAGTTGAAAATTATGAATTTGGACGGCCAACTTTGGCGTCGAATTCAACCAATCAAACAAGCTCACAATGAAACGAAATTGGAGGGGTAGTAAGAGGGTTATACCAGCTTCGCACAGGAACTGGTAACACGCCAAAAGGAGCTGTGGTGGAGGAGGTACAAGCTGACGAAGTTGGCCCCGCGAAACTGTCCAAATTTAATACAATTTAAACGGTCAACTTGGTGGCCAGTTTTCATGTATCAAACGATAACATTAACGGACGAAAATTGACAGGAATGAAGGTGGATATACCGAGATTATGACGGAGTAAAGAAATCGCCGATCCAACGGTCGGATTTCACGAAAATTGTGCGCGAAGTTGCTGCGACGGGGCGACGTTTCAACTTCGTTTCCGAGCTCGTCACGACAAGAACCCATGCCAAACGCACGGATCGCCTCCGATACGCGTCGGAGAGAGGAGCAACGGCCACGGGGCCTGCCCCGGGGGTGCGCCCGGCCAACGGGGGTCGGCCACGGCGGCCTCGTCGTCGGCGGCGGCGCAGCAGCGCTGCCAGCGCGCGCGCGCGGGCCTGGCTTGCCGCCGCTGCTGCTGTTGGAGCTCTTGGCTGCTATCGCAGCTGCACGCGAAGGCTGCACGGCCTAGTCCCGGCGGAAGCGCAGCCATGCGCGACCAATGGCGGCGGGTACGGCAGTGGAAATGAGGTGGTGGTGGTCGATTTTGAGGAGTGTTGGTGGCGGTTGTATTGAAGGTTGTGGTGTTTATGAAATGGAGGATGAGAAGCTGGAGGAGGAGTTGTTGGAGAGTGCGGCGGTTGGTCGACGGCCATGGCCGGGGAGTGGCGAGGTGGTCGAGGAAGGTGAGGAGGTTACGTGCTGTGTGAGGAGTTGATAGTTGCTGTCGGTTTTGTTTTTGTTGTGAAGTTAGAATAGGGTGGGAGAGAGAGAGAGAAAGAGAGAAGCTAATTAATGAGAGAGAGAGAGAAAGATTCTCTCTAGAAATTAGGGCCGGCTGTGGGGAGAGGTTTATGAGAGTGTGGGAAAAGTTTGAAGATTAATGGATAGGATTCATTAGAAGGATCAATGGCTAGAATTAAAATAGAAAAAATTGGTCATTCCATTGGAGATTTAAAATCAATAGAAAATTTCTATTAAATATAGAAAAATAGGCAAATGAGTACTAATATTTTTGGGCAAGAAAAAATATGAGGGCGTCACGATGGAGGGCAGCGCAAAGCTGGACTGGACTCGATGGAGCCGGATTGGATCAAAACTGGACATTGTACAAAAATCAAATTAAAAAAATAAGCGTTGATGATCATGAGTAAATAAGTAGCACATAGGGATTCCAATAAATGGGACACAAGTGGCAGACGGATAGTAGACTCAAAGTGGGCCATGTCCATAGTTGGGGCGGACAGGTTTTGGTCGACAGGGGACCCACAAATCAAGTTGAAAGATGAATGTGACGCCGTAGAGTGAAATAAAATTGGGTCACGTGTCGGAAAAGTTGTACGAATCATATGGAGCACAAAATGACGTGTCTGAGTGGGACACGAAGGTCATGGGTGACGAGCGGCTCGAGTAGATCAAGCATGAGGAGTTGGTTTCAAGAAACTGACTGGTCTTGCGCTCCAAAATTAAAAGTCACTGTAACGTGCTAAAAATGATCAAGAAAAAGAGTGGGAAAAATCAATTAATAATCAAACGGTCTAATTCAACCCGAAGTTCAGCGAAGCAAAAAGAGTACAAGGGAACAAGTTTTAGTGGGACACCATATACCGTCATGAAGGTAATCCTATCCACTCCAAAACTCGTGAAGAAGATTTCTAAATTTGAATATCCCTGATACTCCAAATATCAATGGCACGGGAAAGTACACTTAGGAAAAATAACAGAATAAATTATTTATCGAAACCAATCAATCAGAAAATAAAAAAAAAAAAAAAAAATTAACCCGAAATTCAGGGTGCTAACATGCATGGCCAGATTTAGAGCCGGTTCCCGAGGACTCAGCTTACTTCCACCTCCAAGATGGTCAATACTAGGGGAATGATCGCAGGAGGACTCGAGTGGGTCCCTTACTTCACCGCTCGTTTTGTTATTTACTTTATACCTTAGCCGTTTGGCACCGACATGTTAGTCGGATTGTCTTGTACTTACTTTTGCATAATTGTAATTAAGTCAGACTGCAGCTGATAACAATTGTGTATACCTTGCTTCATCATCTGGCTATGTTTTGTAAAGCCAGATATCAAAAACATTTTGACTGAGCGTTTGGGACGCCTTACTGCTTTATCTCATATGTTCTCTATTACTGTTTCTTGCTTGAATGATTGAGACAATAGATGTGAAGTGACCGTAGTAAGACTTTCATATAGTATGCACCCCCTCGTTTGGTTAGACAGCATTGATCGTATTATACGGTATTCTTCTACCGTAATACGTAGCTGGCTGAGTCATTTCCTCGCTCTCCAGTATTCTGGTTATGGGCGTGACAAGATTTTAGTGGTGGCCCATACAGGTCTGATTTCAGACTTGTGGGGTATTTTTGATTTATAGGATGTCTCAATCACACGTGTCCCTCCTTGATCTCATGATTCGTTGTTCTCAACCCTGCTTGACATTCCGGTATCCTTTGACTTCATTGATCCTTCATGTCTGATTGTTTGATTGTTCTCTTATCCCTTTTCTTAGGGGCACTTCGTCCGTATTGGTCAGAGCTGGACAGCAACAACAAGGACAATATGACCAGGTTGGTCAGCAACAAGGGCCAGTCTCACCTCAGGAGACTATCCAAGAAGAAGTGATAGAAGAACCAGCAGCTGAACCGCGGTATCCGGAAGTTCCAACGCCACCCATAGTTCCACCTACCCAAGTGGACACACCAGCCCTTCTGAAGATCATGAGAGGAATGATGGCTACTCAGCAACATCAGATGTTGGCCCAGCAGCGCATGCACCCTCAGCTACAAGAGCAGAATGTGTTGCTCAACCAAGGATTGCAGACGACTTTGGAAAGAGGAATGAGGACTGATTCAGGAGCATCAGCCAGGTTTTGCAAGTACAACCTCCACCGTTTTGAGGGCACGGAGGATGCCATCTCAGCAGATGCATGGCTTAAGGATATGGAGGCTATTCTGATAGCAGCTAAGGTACCGGCAGAAGAACGTGTGGATCTAGTGAAGTTGTTACTTCAGGATCTCGCACGTGATTGGTGGGAATCAGAGGAAGTAGGCATCAGACGTCCTGTGGCTTGGGACGATTTTACTGCATGATTCAAGACCAAGTACTATGGAGTTGTAGCACGGTTTGAGCTACAACAGAAGTTTATCAACCTCAGACAGGCTGGCAAGACCATAGACGCTTATGCAGCGGAGTTCTGCAGATTGAGTAGATTCGCCCCAGAGATGGTAACAACAGAGAGCCAGAGAGCTATGAGGTTTCAGCAAGGGTTTCATCTTGAACTCTTGCAATTGATAGATGGGCACAATTACCAAACTTTTGATGAAGTATTGACGGCAACTCGAAGGCATGAGATTACCATTCAGAGGCTTGCGACAAGGACTGGAGGTCAGAAGAGATCCCACAGTCAGATTGAAGGAGGAGGGGGAGCAGCGCCCCGAACAACAGCACCATCCACTGGCATTCGTATCTACGATGTGGCGATACGAGGACCAGCACCACCCAGGCAGCAGCAACAACAACAAAGAAAGAACCAGCAACCCCCGGCGGGCTGCACTTATTGTGGGAAGATGGGGCACACTAGAGATGTGTGTCGGACATTGAATGGACTGTGTCTGATATGTGGAAATCCAGACCATCGGGTTACCACATGTCCTATGAATTCGAGGTCAGGAGGACCAGGGCAACAGTTTCTTGCTCTGCCAGCACCAGGGGTAGGCCAGTATCGAGGACCAGCGGTGGCAGTAAGGCCGTTGGTACAGCGTCCGTTAATGTCGCAGGCTCAGATGTTTCGGCAGCAGGGCCGCCGATACAGCAACACCAGCATAGACCACCCCAGCATCATCAAGAAAGGGGCCAGCAACAACATCAGGCTAGGCCGCAGCATGGGAACCAGCAAGGAGGTCGAGGGCAGGCATTCACTCTGTCCTTGGAGGAGGCATTGGCATCGGGAGATGTTGTGGCAGGTAACATTCTCGTCGCCTCATATCCCGCAGTAGCATTGTTTGATTCGGGAGCATCCCATTCATTTATATCTGTACAATTTACGACACGACTAGGAGTGGAGTTCGAGGCATTGCCAGGGAGGTTGAATATACTCACTGGTAATGGGCTCGTGGGAGTTAGTAGAGTTAGTTTAGCATGTAGTGTTGTAGTGTGCGGGCATCCTTTCCCCGTCCGGTTGATAGAATTTTCTGTTGGAAATTTTGACGTTATCTTAGGCATGGACTGGCTGAAAGACAGTCATACGACAATAGATTATCGTAGAGGGAGTGTATCTTTCGATATTCCAGGCATGAAGAGATTCACCTTAGTCAGGTCAGAGGCAACTCAACAAGAGCAAGTAGTAATAACGGCAATGGAAGAAGTTCAGATTCCGAAGGTAGTTGAAGAATTTTTAGACGTATTTCCTGAAGAACTTTCAGGTCTACCACCAGTTAGAGATATTGAGTTCAGTATAGAATTGGCACCTGAAACTAAACCGATATCAGATCGGGTTTACAAAATGGCAGATTCAGAGCAGGCCAAGGTATATCAGCACATAGAGGAACTGAAGGAGAAGAAGTTCATCCAAGCTAGCGTGTCACCATGGGCAGCACTAGTGGTACTTGTGGGAAAGAAGGATGGGTCGTCCAGATTATGCATTGACTACAGGAAGCTTAACGCGGCAACAGTGAAGAACAAGTATCTATTACCCAGGATCGACGACTTATTTGATCAGTTGAGCAGAGCTAGAGTTTTCTCCAAGATAGATCTTCGTTCAGGGTACCATCAAGTGAGGGTTCGGAAGGAAGATATTCCCAAGACAGCATTCAAGTCAAAGTATGGGCATTATGAATTCTTAGTAATGCTGTTTGGTTTGACCAATGCTCCAGTAATATTCATGGATTTGATGAATCACATCTTTATGCCACACTTAGATCTGTTTATCATTGTGTTTCTTGACGACATTCTCGTATATTCTGCCAGTAGAGAGGAGCATGAAGACCACCTCAGGAAAGTGTTACAAGTTCTGAGAGAGAACCAGTTGTATGCCAAGCTCAGCAAGTGTGAGTTTTGGTCAGATCACATTTCATTTTTGGGTCACATCATATCAGGAGCTGGAGTAGCAGTGGATCCCAAGAAGGTAGAAGCAGTAGAAAGTTGGCCAGTACCCAAGACCGTAGCAGATGTACGGAGTTTCTTGGAATTGGCAGGATATTATAGAAGGTTTGTGTCAGACTTTGCAAGGCTTTCAGCACCCATGACCCGCTTGACCCGGAAGGATGTGCCATTCGTTTGGTCGACAGAATGTCAGGCATCATTTGAGACTTTGAAGCAGAAGTTGATATCAGCACCTATCCTTACATTGCCAGTTGGACCCGGAGGTTTTACAGTATATTGTGATGCGTCAGGTAAAGGACTTGGATGTGTCCTTATGCAACATGGGAAGGTGATAGCATATGCATCTAGGCAGCTTTGGGACCACGAGAAGAATTACCCAACTCATGATTTGGAGTTAGCGGCAGTAGTGTTTGCTCTGAAGCTATGGAGGCATTACTTATATGGTGATCGAGTGGAAATATACACAGACCACAAAAGTCTGAAGTACATCTTTACTCAGAAGGAGCTGAACATGAGGCAGAGAAGATGGTTAGAGCTGATCAAGGATTATGACGTGGAGCTTCAGTATCACCCAAGCAAGGCTAATGTAGTAGCAGACGCTCTTAGCAGAAGAGGCAGCACATTTATGTTGACAATACAGAGGCATATCTTAGAAGACCTTCAGGAGATGGGCATCGAAGTTATACTTCCTAGTGATGTAGGAGTTCTAACAAGTCTGCAAGTTCAATCCGACTTGGTAGGCAGGATCAAGGCAGCTCAGGCACAAGATCCAAGGATTCAGAAGCTTAGGGCAGAATGTGAGTCAGGACTCAGGAAGGAGATGAGAATTCATGAAGATGGTACACTTAGGTTTGGATCGCGTCTATGTGTGCCTAGTGGAGATATCAGACAGGAGATTATGGTAGAAGCTCACAGTTCTCAGTATTCTATTCACCCTGGAGGGACCAAGATATCAAACAGCATTTCTGGTGGAACGGAATGAAGAAGGAGATAGCTAGATTTGTTTTTCGTTGCTTGGTATATCAGCAAGTGAAGGCAGAACAACAGAGGCCAGCTGGGTTATTGCAACCGCTTCCTATTCCGGAATGGAAATGGGAGCATATTACAATAGACTTTGTGACCGGTTTACCGAGATCACCAAGTGGTAAGGACGCTATTTGGGTGATAGTGGACCGACTTACGAAGGTAGCACACTTTCTTCCTTTCAGAGTAGGGCAATCTACAGAAAAGTTGGCAGAGTTATATATGCAGCAGATAGTCAGGCAGCATGGAGTCCCTGTCAGTATTGTGTCGGATCGAGATACCCGCTTTACATTATATTTTTGGAAGAGCTTACATCATAGTCTGGGTACCAAGTTAAGATTTAGCACGGCTTACCATCCGCAGACGGATGAGCAATCAGAAAGAACAATTCAGACTTTAGAAGACATGTTGCAAGCTTGCACTTTGGATTTTGGAGGGTCTTGGAAGAGTCACCTGCACTTGGTCGAGTTCTCATACAACAATAGTTATCAAGCCAGTATCCAGATGGCGCCATTCGAAGCATTATATGGTAAGAAGTGCAGGTCACCGCTTGCATGGGATGATATCGGGGAGAGGAAGATATTAGGCCCGGAAATGATTGTTCATATGGTTGAAGTGGTTAAGGGAATTAGAGAGTGACTTCATATTGCGCAGGATCGGCATCGTCATTGGGCGGACCAACATCGTAGGCCGCTAGAGTTTTCTGTTGGGGACCACGTATTCTTGCGGATCTCACCTACTCGTGGGGTCATTAGATTTGGCGTTCACGGGAAATTGAGTCCGCGATACGTGGGCCCATTTATTATCCTTGATCGGGTAGGCGATGTTGCTTATCGTTTATCCCTTCCACCTTCGTTACGAGAGGTACATGACGTGTTTCATGTATCTCAGTTACGTAGGTATGTATCGGACCCAAGCCATGTCCTCAATCAGTCTGAGCTGGTTGTTGGTACCAACCTGTCTTACGAGGAACAGCCTGTGTCCATTTTGGACTGAAGAGAGAAGATACTCAAGAACCGAACAATTAGTCTTGTCCGTGTTGCTTGGGGTCATCACTCCTTGGGAGAGTCAACGTGGAAACGTGAGGATGATATCCGATCACGATATCCACACTTGTTTGACTCACAAGGTATATCTTTTTCTGTATACCTTGATTGTCCTGATTCCTCATGCTTATCACCTTATGGGTAGAATTGCTTGATATCGTAGATTGATGGATTTACATATATGTTACTTGCTATGGATATTGTAAAATGATTGCTTGATTGAATTGATTGTACTTAGATTGGTTTAGTCCCGATGTTTCTATCTTGCTTGAATTTGAAATTCCGAGGACGAAATTTTTTCAAGGTGGGTAGAGATGTCACTCCCCGTTCCCAGAATACGTATTTTAATACGTATATTGCTTGAATGTATTTATTTAATATTTATCATGTATTATCCTGTATTTAAATTCCTTTAAGTTCATGTTAATTAATTATCTGCTCTTTAATTTTCATGTTAATTAATTTTCTGCAATTTTATTATCTGTATTTTATTTTCTGTAATTTTATTCTCTGCTTTAGCTAGTCTTTAGGTTCGGCTTGGTTCGGTTTGATGAGTTGGTTCATCATGAACCCATTGGACCCCCACCTACCACCACTCCTCCTATTTAAGCCCCCATCTCCTTTCTCTCTCTTCATAACTTTTCTTCTCCATTACTTTTTCTTCTCCATTACTTCTTCTTCTTCTTCCTCACCACTCACCACCTACCAACCGTAGGCAAGTACGACTTGTTTCTACATGAGAACCCATTTTTATGGTTTATTTGTCTTTCTGTGATTCTAAGAGAGTTTAGTTCTTAGCATTTTTGATTTCTATGGCTTGTTTTCTCTAGATCTAAGTAGTTGTATTTCGGTTGTTCATGGGTTCTGGTCCGCCAAGCTGGCGTGTATTTCTGGCACTGGAACGAAGGCTCCATAGGACTTGGAGTTTGGGAGATGTTGTACGCTCACGTTCTTACGTGCTCGCGTAAACATCAGCCCTTCACGCACACGTTCTTACGTGTCAGTGTGTATTTTTAGTCACGCACACGTTCTTACGTGTCAGCGTGTATTTTTAGTCAAGCACACGTTCTTACGTGTCAGCATGTATTTTTAGTCACGCACACGTTTTTACGTGTCAGCGTGTATTTTTAGTCACGCACACGTTCTTGCATGCGTGCGTGTATTTTTAGTCACGTACACGTTCTTGCATGCGTGCGTGTATTTTTAGTCACGCACACGTTCTTACGTATTTGCGTGAATTTTCAGTCACGCACATGTCTTTACGTGTTTGTGTGAATTTTCAGTCACGCACACGTCTTTACGTGTTTGCGTGGATTTCTAGTCACGCACACGACTTTACGTGTTTGCGTGAATTTTTAGTCACGCTCACTCTGTGCGTGCGTGTATTATTTTTCATGCTCACTCTGTGCGTGCGTGTATTATTTTTCACGCTCACCCTGTGCATGCGTGTATTATTTATCACGTTCACACTGTGCGTAATTTCCTATCTTACCACACTAGGCTGTACGTGAATTTCTAATTACCCTTCACACTATGCGTGCGTAGATTTCTTATCACGCTTTTTCACGCTCATACGCTCACGCTTGCCAGCTTGAATGACTTTTCACGCTCACGCTGTTTACACGCACACTCCTTCCTACTAGACTTGGCATACCTTTTTACGCGTACGATTCTTACGTGACTTGTTAACCTTAGCATAGACTTGTTGGCATGACTTCTTGACCTGGGTGTTTCTATTTATTCTCTAAAGATGGTCAATACTAGGAGAATGATCGTAGGAGGACTCGAGTGGGTCCCTTACTTCACCGCTCGTTTTGTTATTTACTTTATACCTTAGCCGTTTGGCACCGACATGTTAGTCGGATTGTCTTGTACTTACTTTTGCATAATTGTAATTAAGTCAGACTGCAGCTGATAACAATTGTGTATACCTTGCTTCATCATCTGGCTATGTTTTGTAAAGCCAGATATCAAGAACATTTTGACTGAGCGTTTGGGACGCCTTACTGCTTTATCTCATATGTTCTCTATTACTGTTTCTTGCTTGAATGATTGAGACAATAGATGTGAAGTGACCGTAGTAAGACTTTCATGTAGTATGCACCCCTTCGTCTGGTTAGACAGCATTGATCGTATTATACGGTATTCTTCTACCCGTAATACGTAGCTGGCTGAGTCATTTTCCCGCTCTCCAGTATTCTGTTTCTGGGGCGTGACAACTTGTCTCCCAAAAATTATTTATTTATTTTAGAGAGCATTTTTTTTATTTTGTTTATTATTATTAGTTATATGATGGTTTGAATCGTAGGTAAATGGAGATTTGATTTGGGATCACAAGGGTGTGTACCAAAGCCTATAGCTTAAGTATAGTAAAACTAGGGCATATGTGGTCCCCATGGTCCCCAGACAGCCTCTAGGGTATTATTTTATTATTTTAGATTTTCTTGGATTTTTAGAAGATTTTTAGATAATTTTTATATATGGTTTTATTATTTTCTTAAGCTTCTAGGAATTGTTGTGAAGGCACCCGAGAGTATTTTAAGGCCAAAAAATTTTATTTGGGCTCTAGAACCCTTAAAATATTTTCTATATTTTTCTAGGAATTTTTAGAAATTTTTTGGGATTTATTTGGAATTTTTAGGATTTTTCCTGATTTTTATTATTTTTCTGTAATTAAAAAAACCTATTTCCTATAATTAATTACCCAGTCAGCCGCTCAGCCAGGGGGGGACCCACCCGTCAGCCGCTGAAGCGGGGAGGGCGGGCCCCACGTGGCAGTGAAAGGGGGGTGGCGGGAAGCTCGGTCTCCGAGCCGTGGAGTAAGTCTTAATCCGAGCCGAGCTCGGAGTTGGCCCATGCCAAGCCGTCCAATCCACAGCCGCTGGATCTGGGCGGGGCGCGTGTGATGCTGACACGTGTCCCCGCCCAGCCGCCTTAGCCGTAGTCCACCGACTCACTATATCTATATATAGTTATTATTTTCCGAAAACCCTACTTTATTTCAGCAGCTTTTGTGGGAGAGTTCGATAGGGATTCTTCGACTTCGCGGGGCGATTGCCGTTGATCTAGACATCCTTTTTGTGCGTCATTTTTTTATTGGAAGCGTATTGAGGTTAGGTTTCTGAATATATAATTTATTTTCTGATATTTTGATCTCGAATTACTGAATAATTATT
Source organism: Iris pallida (assembly GCA_029216955.1). Classification (NCBI taxonomy): domain Eukaryota; kingdom Viridiplantae; phylum Streptophyta; class Magnoliopsida; order Asparagales; family Iridaceae; genus Iris; species Iris pallida. The sequence goes on from JANAVB010045070.1 coordinate 101,031, forward strand.
TGAGTGTCGGTTGTCCAAAAATCAACACGTCGCACGGTTTTTGAGATTTCGAGCGATCCCGAACTCCGTTTTGCGATCCGTTTGAAGTTTTGGAAAGCTGACACCAAGCTCTAAAACATATATTTTTTTCCAGAAATTCAGAGTTTCATCTATTATTTTATTTTATTCATAAAAGTCAGATTTGGTCAACGGTTCATCGATTTGGTCATAGTTAGCCATAATGGCGATAACTTTTGACCAAATCATGATTTTGCGGCACGGTCGATTCCAGTGCACTCATGACGCTAAAATCTATCATGTTGCACACTCAAACTTGGAATTCATATTATTTGACTAGTTAGTCAACAATATGTCTCGGTTTGCGTGCCACGGATCCCGAATTTGGATCCGTGAATTTCCTTGGCCAAATATTTTTGTGTAGATTATTATTTCAGAATTAAATAGGTTAAAATAGGATTTTAGATGGTTTATTCCAGAATTAGATTAGTATTAATTGATTTAACCCATTAGCCCATTAGCCACTTTCTAGGATTTTTAGAGTGGGAATCGTTGATCTAACTTGTGATTATTTTTGTGTCGGGTAGATCGGGCTACGACGTTTTGACTTATGACTTATTCATCTAACAGAGCAGGCAAATATCACTATGACCTATGTTTTCTTTATTTTATGCTGTATGTATCTTCGTGTCGTCTTTTCACTATTACTCCCTTATGGTTCATGGTTGTCATTACTCGTGATTACTATTGTGCACGAGAGTTAGAATCGTTAGGATATATATACATGTTCATCTTTTACTCATTGTTTTCTATTGTTTACATTTTATCGTATTGCTAATGTTTATCGTAGTGGACATGTATTGTGAGTGAGTCGGGCGGAGGAATACAACAAGTAAGCATGTGGTCAACGAATTGAATACAGACCCCCTATACATTGATTGCATAATATCAGTCATGCACCACACGTATGACTGACGGATATCCCAAGCCGTCTATATGCTGAAAGTTGGTATTCTAAAACACACAGTACACGTGACTTAATTATTGTTACTCTATCGTCTATTGTTCTTCTTTCGTCAAGTCTACCTTCTTATTGTCATCATGTCTTAGTGGTATGTCAAAATCTACATTCATATTGTTATCACGTCTCAAAGGTACTTTCTTATCATACAATGTCATGCCTATACTTATCTTCAGTTAAATTCCTTTTATCTTTCCTTCATGCTTGTATACTATATTGTGTAATGTAGTGTTATGGTGATCTTGCTTCAATCCTGACTGTAGAGATTTGCCCCGAGGTCTACGGTGAGTATGTTGGCGACCCTGACGTCACTGGCGTACTCGGTTCCAGCACTGATGCGAATTAGCATATTTTCTTCCTTATGGATTCGCATTAGTTAGTAGTTATAGTTATGGAGTAGTTGTCTATTTTATTTTCTGTTATCCGGATTTGTTCCCAAGACTTTCTGAGTTGTAGTAGATTTTTCATATTTATAATATTGAGACTATTGGATAATTTAGTGACTTTTGCTGGCTTAGTTGTGGATGATATATATGCGTGTTGTGCTTGTTGTGGACCATTGTTGTCATAGACAGCGTACTATCGCCGATGCTGCGGCGTAGGCTGGACTTGGTCACGTACTCGTATCCCAAAATTGGGAGCAGGTCGTGACACAACCCTAGGATCTGTCAATCATGTTACAGCCCGTAGGCAGACAGTAAGTAAGTGCAATCGAGCTAAACAGGTGCTCGTCGGCGAAACGCCTCAAAAGAATATTTTTACAATAAAGTGGGATATCAAAAATAAACCCACTCGTTGCCCTGGTTACGTCTAGTCGCCACCATCAGGCTGGAAGGTTGGTAGATCCTCTGGAGCTGCTCCGAAATTTGGCCACACAAAACCAGCTGGGTCAGACCCCAGAAAGAGCAAGTGCCACAAAGGAGGCTTCACTTAGGAACTAAAACCAGCAATTAGCATAGAAGATAAAATATAGTAAACTGGAGAAAATAACATCACGAGGATATACGGTAAGATAACCATGGAACGATTCAGATAACCAGGTTACAATCCTTAAACCAAACAAGGACCGGGATTGTAACCCTTCGTCTGAACTGAACTTGGTTTCTCCCATTTATCCGCAGGGTAATATAAGAAAACCAGGACATGTGATAATCTATACAGGATCAAGGCAAGATTAGACTAATAATTCTCCATTCAACAATCACGGCCAAGCAATAAGTACGGCTTGATACTTTAACTAACTAGGGTTATCACAGACCTAATTACTAACAAGATGCAACGAGATTATTCCACAGCCACAAGCCCTGCAGACCATCCAGGTTACCCAGGTTAAAATTAGGGGTTGAATTCAGGTGGGTACATCGTCCAAGAAATGCATGTACCCTTAGGTAGCTTGAAGGGTACAACACATGACAGTGTGCTGGAAATGTGCCCTACTCGACGGCAGGCTACAGATCCCAAGCGCGCCCAGGTAACGGAATTGCCTGTAGCTGGGAGATCTCTTTATGACTAATGTATTAATCTAGTTATTAGCCTTAGTCCATTTCAGTAGGTACTCCTGACCGTGGTACTCAGGAGTCCTATCCTAGACATGATGCAATACAGGACTGGATTATTTGTACAAACATAATCGCCCTGGTGTACGGGTTAATTATACAGGTTATGTCATGTCAGGTAGCCGTCGCAACAGCTTATCAAGATATATCATGTCAGGTTTACTTGTCAGGAGTGCGCCACGACGGGCCACTATCATGTCATGCTAGTTCCTTATCACACCATGTCATGTACAATTGTCATTTCAATCATGTCAATCAAATCGTGATTTATCAAGTTCAGAACAAAAGGCGTAAGGATATAAAATAGACATAAAAATATACAATAAGGGAAAAGGTGTACGCCATAAGAACTCAAGTCATACTGAGAGTTACATGGCATGGGCATAATAGTAATAATTAAAATATTCATAAAATACAAGCTATAAAAGAGCCATGCGGCTCGGCATATGCGGCCAAGAGGTGATCTCATGCGGCAGGGAAGGGAACAGTCCATGCGACTGAATAGGGTCAGGCGCATGCGGCTAAAAGGGAGAGGCTTATGCGGTTGAAGGGTATCAGTCATATGCGGCTAGCGGTAAGGGAGGAGCATATGCGGCTCAGCCAGAACATTCCATGCGGCTAGAAAGATTGGCGCTATACGGTTACAAGAAGAACAACGCCATGCGGCTCACGGGGAAAGGGCTCTCATGCGGTTGGAACGGACTCGGGTTCATGCGGCTGAATAGGAATACTTGCCGCATGAACTTGTCATGCGGTCAAGTCCAGGCAATAGTGCATACGGTTGGAACTGACTTGCCGCATGAATTTTCATGCGGTCAAGTGCTGCCATGCGGCTCGGGACTGTGCTTCTCCTCCAAATTTCCGAGAAAAAGTACACCATGAAGCCATGGCTTCCAAGCTGCATAAAACCTTCATCCGGAGTCCAAATCTGAACTTCCATAGGTCAAAATGGGGTAGAACAAAATTCTCTACAACATAGAACCATCAAAACTTAGAAATAACAAGATTAAGTAGATCAAAACCCAAAAAATGTAAAAATGAGATAAACTTAGATCTACAAGAATTATGCCATGGAAAGTAAAAATGCCAAGTACTAAAGTAAGTTAAAATGCTGTAAGGAAGAGAATAAAGCAATAAAATTGGAGTTCCTCCATGAAGCAAGTTGTACTTGCCTAGACCTCTCTCTCTGGTAGGTGAAAAAGTTATGGTGGAGGAGAAGAAGAGTAATGAGGAGAAAGAAAAGAGAATGGGTAATAAATGGTAGTGGTGGTGGTAGGTAGGGGGTTCACCCTTGGTTCATGATGAACCAAGGCAAAACCAAGCCAAGCCGAACCAACCAAGAAATGACCAAGCCATGAAGAAAAGCTAAGCAAGGAATCATGCAATACAAGATAAAATACGCACACGTATTCTAAAATACGTAATACGAACCACAGGCATTACAAGTTTGACCTAGAGTTGACCTAGGGTTGACCAGAGTTGACCAGTTGACCAGAATTCAAGCCGGCCACATGTTGAAACTAGTACTCATACACTTAGATGATTCTTGATTCTTGTACATGGCATAATCAGTTTTACTTGCCTTGTTCTAGCTCTAGATTTACAGCTTACCTTGCTATGATACTCACATGTACATTTTATGATTTCTTGTATATTATCTCTATTTACTGCTACATTTTCTATATCGTCTAATTAGAACTGTTATTTGAGATTTGTGCTCGTTCTATCTTGACTGGATATGTTAAGAAAATTTTAGGAGTAGTTGTGCCCTCAGTATTGGACTTCAGGATGTTGCTAGCTGGGGTGGTTCTCGGTATTCTTCACCGTGAGTTGTCTTTCAGGAGTTCTAGGTCTGGTAGTTATTAGTTTGTTATTGTTTTCCTCTGTTTTATTCTTCTCTCATATGATCCTTGTAGATTCTAGTTGTTCTAGTGATATTGTTATTATTTCTTGTCTTATCTTCCTTAGTTTTCGTGATGTGACATGAGTACATTTCTAGTTATAGATCTTTAGATGTTGTAGTTAGTATCGGGTACTTGACAGCGCTCTACCGCCGATACTGCAGCGTAGGCTGGGCGTGGTCCACGTATTCGTACCCGTATATTCGGGTGCGGGTCGTGACACGTTTTTAGTGGTGGCCCATGCAGGTCAGTCTTTGCTATTAATGCAAAGTCGTGGTAGTACTTGAGCTTATCTGTACTACTGCGAGCCTGCCATAGGATTAAGGTCGAGTCATGGAATATTTTAAGATTTTGGTACTCAGTCACATATTAGGAACTCTTGGTAGATTCCAGAGATGATCCCTAGGAATCTTATTTCGAAAGCTTTTTAAATCTTTTCCCACTTGTTTCTATTCGTCTTGATTTTTGAAATATTTGTCCGTATCAAACTTTATTCTTTCTTAGGATGAGTTATGGATCCCAGAGGGAAGGTATAAGTCGAACTTATATATCCTCTAGGTTGAGAATCAAATATGATTTGCCAATCTTATATCAAGGTTGAGATTATTTAGATTATATTCCAAAATTTCCAATCTTGACCTAGATAGTACATTTGGGACTTCTCCTGAGAACTTTTCCTAAACCCTGCATCGAAATCTGTTTTCGTTAGTTCCCATTTACTTATCCTTGATACGTTGTTGAATTTTGAATCTTGATGTTCGTTCGTTGTTGACTTTGACTTTGTATCAAAAATCGGTTTTATGAATTGAGTTAAGATATTCTGATAAACATATTCGATGAGAACGATAAATGTCTACTTTATTTATGGAGTTTAGAATTTATCGCAGTCATACTAGCTAGCACGACAGGGACGTGGAGCCTGATGTTGGTTATACTATCCTAGTTATCGAATTTGGATTTTCTTGCAGCTATACCGGTTGGCGTGGTAAGAATTCCAGATGACATGATTTAGGGTGTATACCTTAGTTATGGACTCTATCATTTATTGCAGCTATGCTTACTGGCGTGGCAAAAATTCTGGCAATATAATTTCAGGGAGGCGTGTATGGTTATCAGACTGTATCTTAAATCGGATCACTTCGTTATGACCGGATGATCAAGAACAAATTCTTATCATCATTCCACTACTAAAATACCCCACTTTACCGACGGACTTTTAGCGACGGACGGATTCCGTCGCTAATAGCGACCAATTTTCGACATCTTAGCGACGGATTAGCGACAGACAACACAACATAATTTTTTTCAATTTTAAATGTAAAAATTTGTCGGGTTTCCGTCGCTAAGTCGACGAAAATTAGCGACGGATTATTTTTCGTCGCTTATTCGTCGCAAATGTTGGCGGCAAAATCTTTATAACATTGGCGGGAACTTTGGCGACTACCTAGCGACGGATATAGCCGTCGGAAAACACCTTTTAATTGGCGACGGTTTAGCGACTAATTTATTCCGTCGCTATTCCGTCGCTAATTCTGTGCCCTAACTTAAATTGAACCAACGGGGGGGAATTTTTCATTCCCCCCAAAACTCTCTCTCTCTCTCGCGGCTCTCCCTCTCTCGCGCGCGGCTCTCTCTCTCTCTCTCGTGGCTCTCTCTCTCTCTCTCTCGTGGCTCTCTCTCTCTCTCTACCAGGTCTCTCTCTCTCTCTCTCTCTCTCTCTCTCTCTCTCTCTCTCTAATTTTCTCTAATTTTGTGTTTTGGGGCCGGAGGGGGGGGGGGAGTGGGGGGGGGTCGGCTTCGCGGGGGGTGGAGAGGGCGGGGGGGGGTGGTGAATGGGGTCAGAGGGTCGGGGGGTTGTGGGGAATGGGGGCAGGGGGTGGGGGGGTGGGGGGGTGGGGAATGAGGGTCGGGGGGTCGGGGGGGTGGGGAATGGGGGCAGGGGGGTCGGGGGGTGGGGGGTGGAGAGGGCAGGGGGGTCGGGGGGGGTGTTGAATGGGGGCAGGGGGGTCGGGGGGTGGGGGGTGGAGAGGGCAGGGGGGTCGGGGGGGGTCGGGAATGGGGGCAGGGTTCTCACTCCATTTTCAATTGTAATTAGTCTATAATGTTGCTAATATACTGTTATATATGTGTGGGCTGTGCCATGTGAATTGGAGAGGGTTTGATGGGTTATTTGGCCAAGGGGGAGGCTCGGGTTATGATTTATTCTTTGTGTTCACTGTTCTGTGGTGTGAAGTCTGTCGTTTTGGTTATACCATGTTTGTTTAACACTCTAAACACCCTAGATGCATATCCTAGCATCTGTGCACCACCCATATTGCTAGGAACACAAATTTTATACTGCACTTGTCATGAAATTGCCATCATCAAGATGTCCTGTACATATTTAGTTTGTGCATTGCTGCTTGAGCATCACATTACCTTTTACTGCTACTTTGTATTGCTTTCACAATGTCACGTACCCTGCACTAAACATCCGATACTTCGATCCGATACCGCCGATACTACCGATATCGCCGATACCAATACTACCGATATCGCCGATACTACCGATACCGCCGATACTACCGATACCGCCGATACTACCGATATCGCGCGCCGATACTACCGATACTACCGATATCGCCGATACTACCGATACCGCCGATACTACCGATTCCAATACCGATACTTTGAACCTTGATTTAAATACATGTTAGTATAGTGTCTTCACATATATGTTAAGAGTATATACATGATTAGCAAGGTAACTAGATACAAGTTATGATACAATGTAAATGCAAGTATACATGTTAGCTAGATAGCTTAGACTTATATTGCAATCTCCTATTCACACGAGTATTGATATCGCCGATACCAATACTCGTAGGAATAGTCCGATACCGATATACATTGTAGAGCTCTGTTTTGCTATTCTGGACATGTTGTGACCTGTGCTGTTCTAAATAGGAGCCATACACACTCCTGAGACGGGGGAGTATGTATAGTGATGTGGATTCTTACTAACTTATCATGTGAACCCATTTATGGGCCCTTCATTGAACCTTCTCATGTGCAACTTTCAGTCCATTCACAGTTCCCTATATTGTACTCTACATCACCTAGTTCACTTATATCTAACATCCTAACCCTAATCCAAATTTATGAGTATCGGTATCGGGCTATTCTTATGTTTAGTTTGTCTTACGATACAGATTTTCACATCCAAATTGAGGATGAGTCGTTATTTTGTTGATCGTACATGGATGTACAAACGGCAACACGAGAGTAGAATTGGTGTGAGTGACGATTTTCAGGCAGGCGTGGAAGTATTTCTTAATTATGCAATGAGCAAAGCTCAGTACATGGACGGTAACAAAATTAAGTGTCCATGTGTTAAATGTCACAATAGACGTTACGAAGAAGTGGTGACTGTGAGAGATCATTTGACCCGTAAGGGTTTCGTACGTTATTACGGCCTGTGGTCATCGCCAGGTGAACTATATTCGGAAAGACAGGCTGCAGAAGCTGCTACTTATGCTTTTGATGATAATGCTGCAACGGATGTCATCGAAGACCACGGATGCTCTGTTGATTATGGAGATCTGCAGAACCTTGCACGAGATATGGTGTATGATGCGGCAGGGCCTAATTTTGATCCGGAGGATCCTAATCCCGAGGCGAAGGAGTTCTATGACATGTTTCAGGACGCAGATACTTCTCTATATCCTGGTTGTGAGACTCATTCCGCACTGTCAGTGACGATGCGGTTGTTGAATATAAAGTCTGATTTTAACTTGCCACAAGCTTGCTATAATCGGATCACAGAAGTAATCAAGGAGGTGTTACCGAAGGAATCAAAAGAGCTACCAAAAAACTTCTACAAGTCAAAGATGATGGTCCGACAACTGGGACTGGGGTACGAGAAGATAGATTGTTGTCGCAACGGATGCATGTTGTACTACAAAGAGAATTGCGTATCAGAAAGTTGCAGCTTCTGTAATGCGGATCGTTACAAGCCAGTACAGGGAAAAGGAAAGTCGACTAGAAAACGACGTCCTTACAAGTATATGCATTACTTGTCGATCACGAAGCGCTTGCAGAGGATGTATATGTCTCTAAATACAGCAGAACACATGACGTGGCACAGCGAAGAACGCATAAAGGACGAAGGAGAATTGTCACATCCTTCGGATGGAGAGGCGTGGAAACATTTTGATTTGTGTCATCCAGATTTTGCTGCAGAGCCTAGAAATGTACGCCTAGCGCTATGTGCTGATGGCTTCGCCCCTTTCGGACAGTCGGGATCTCAGTACTCATGCTGGCCGGTCATTCTTACCCCTTACAATCTGCCACCATGGATGTGTATGAAGACTCCTTATATGTTTCTGACAGCTATCATACCCGGTCCTAAAAATCCGACGAATAATATCGATATATATTTACAGCCGTTGGTGGATGAGCTGAAACAGCTGTAGGAGATCGGCGTCACGACCTATGATATTTCCAGGAAACAGAACTTTCAGATGAGAGCTTCACTCATGTGGACAATCAATGATTTTCCAGCATACGGTATGCTGTCGGGATGGAGTACGCACGGCAACATGTCTTGTCCGATATGCATGGAAAATAGTAAGGCGTTCCGCCTTAGGCATAGAGGAAAAACTTCTTTCTTTGACTGTCACCGTCAATTTCTGCCCGCGACCCATCCTTGGAGAAAGAATAAGGACGCGTTCAGATATGGAAAACAAGAATTTTCTCAACCTCCTGCCAGATTTTCGGGATACGATATTTGGGAAGCTGTAAAGGAATTGCCCACCGCAATGGAAGATCCATCGAACCATCGTGTCGAGGGGTTCGAACAAAGCCATAACTGGACCAAACGGAGTATCTTCTGGGACTTGCCTTATTGGAAAGATAATCTTATAAGGCATAATCTTGATGTCATGCATATCGAAAAGAACGTGTTCGATAATGTCTTCAATACCGTAATGGATATTAAAGGAAAGACGAAGGACAATCCAAACGCAAGACAAGACATAGCCGAGATATGCAAGCGTCCTCATCTGAACTTGATACAAAGGGGTGCTGGTGGACAATTAAGTAAGCCTATAGCGCCATACACATTGAGCAAGGAAGATAGATTAATAATCTGCAAGTGGATATCTAATTTAAGATTTCCCGACGGCTATGTTTCGAATTTGTCTAGATGCGTTGATCTCAATGAACGCAAGCTAACGGGAATGAAGAGTCACGACTGCCACGTGTTTATGGAAAGATTACTGCCCATTGCTTTGAGAGAGTTGTTGCCTTCTGCTGTATGGGTTCCGTTGGCCGAGCTGTCTACATTCTTCAGGGATATCTGTTCAACTAAGCTGACGGTGCAACATATGGTACAACTTGAGGAGAAGATTGTCTTAACAATCTGCAAGTTAGAGAAAATATTTCCACCGGGCTTTTTCGACAGCATGGAGCATCTACCGATTCATCTAGCATACGAAGCCCGTGTCGGTACATCTGTTCATTATCGATGGATGTACCCCTTTGAAAGGTAAATAAAAATCGATATAATTTAAGTGAAATTTAAGTGCATTTTACAATTCATTGTTAATTCTCAAGATAATTTGTCTCTTTAGGTACCTACACCATCTAAAGAAGAAAGTTGGCAACAAGGCTCATATAGAGGCTTCGATATGCGAATCATATCTTATCGAGGAGGTGTCAAATTTCTGCTCCATTTATTTCGATACTCATGTCGAGACAAATCGAAATAGACCTCAAAGGAATGAAGAAGACGTTGAGGATGGAGGTATATTCAATTTAAGGGGCAAGCCTATTGGGGCTAGTAAGAAACGGTGGTTGACCGACGATGAGTATGATACCGCTCACCGATATGTCTTGTTAAATTGTGACATACAAGAAGTGAGAGATTTGGAGAAGTAAGTGACTACGCCTCGTTATAATCTCTAATTTGGTGAATTAAGTGACTACACTTATTTTTATTCTCTCTAACAGTGTATTTAGAGGTGAAGTCAAAATGAGGACACCATATATTACAGATGAGGGACTTCAAAGAGAGGTTGATTGTACGTTTCCGTCCTGGTTTCGTAAATACGTAAGTAATTGAGATAATATGTTATGCGGCTACCATTAAAATATATGCAGCTAAAATATTTAAATTATCAATACATGTTTACAGGTTTTATTGTCTGAAACAACACTCATAAATGAGAGCATTCGTTATTTGGTATTGGGACCGAAGAAGCATGCAAAGACTTTGTCAGGCTATGTCGTTAATGGCTTCAAGTTTAAGTCAACTCAGCATGCTATAAATGCCGAATTTCTCAATGACGGCTTCGATACCAAGAATTCTGGTGTTTGCATAAGAGGCACCATCTATGACGACGAGCCGGACTTTGACTATTATGGAGTGCTTCGGGAGATTGTAGATTTACAATATAGTGCCCCATATGATATGCATATTGTGATGTTCAAATGTGAGTGGTTCGATACGAGACCAAATATCGGTTGGAGAATCGATAAACAATTTGGATTCGTCGATATAAATCATCGCAGGAGGTATAGAGGGTCCGACACGTTTGCGATAGCAAGTCAGGCTGTTCAAGTCTACTATACAAGCTACCCAAGGCGTCGTAGAGATCGATTTGACTGGTGGGCAGTATGCAAGATTAAATCTAGAAATACATTCAACGTTGGAGACCCAGCATACCAAGAGGACCAGATCGAGAAGCCCCAATACATGGGACAACAGTCGGATACCATGGACGTGGAAGATGTCGATATACCTCATGCTGAGGAAAATAGAGGGGAGAAAGAGGTTGATATACAAGACTTAGCTGTCAACCAGGGGAGAAAGAGGCATCTTGTCCCAAGTATTGAGCCTGAAGAAGAAGTAGAAGAAGAAGAAGAAGAAGAAGAAGAAGAAGAAGAAGAAGAGGATGAGGATGAGGATGAGGATGATGATACAGATGAAGTCGACGATGAGGATGATGATATAGATGAAGTCGACGATGAGAATGAGGATGAGAACGATGACGATGACGATGAGGACGAGGACGATAACGATGATTAGATTAAATATCGGTATATATTAGAAGCACTTACAACTTAGTGAATTCAGTTTAGACGGACACATTCTTATTTCAGTTTATGTTTTTGTCGTTCGATCATCTACTTATTGTATGATTTTCTTTTTACAGATGGCACTCTTAGTTCTCATTGTCTTGACGGCACTCGCCGCCCTGCTGCTGGTATATATATTTTAGTTCAGTTTTATATTCATTTATACTTCTATATTGTTAATTATATTTATGTCTGCTCCTTACAGGTCATGGTCACTACCACTCGTGCTGCTGGCAGTGGCCGTGGACGTGATGGTAGTGGTGCTGGTGGTGGCGGTACCGGCCGTGGTGGGCGTGGTGGTAGCGGCACTGGCCGTGGACGTGATGGTAGCGGTCGTGGTGGTAGCGGCACTGGCCGTGGACGTGATGGTAGCGGTCGTGGTGGTAGCGGTCGTGGTCGCCTTCCACATTCCCCGGATATAGAGTCCTCCGATCCCGACCTGGAGAGCCCGACCACAGACTCTTCCCGCCGTCGATCTGCCGAGGCGCTACCTTCATCTTCATCGAGGCCTGAGACTCCATCCGCTAGCGGATCCGTTCCGCCCCCGGATGCACCAGCGGGTACACCATCAGTTACTGCAGGGTGGGCTCCGGAGTACCCCCGGATTCAGCTTCATCCTGCTACCGGTGAGTACATCCGCGGACCCGCGGATCCTCCGACGCCTCCAGAGAGGCCGATAGGCGAGAACCGACGAGAGCTATGGCCCGCGGGTGATACATAAGTAAATTTAAGTTAATTTATTAAATTTGTTTCATTTATTCAAGTTAATAATCCAGTCTTTGCTTCTTTGTAGGTTTTTCCCGTATGATGCTGCCCGGATACTCGGGCAAATTATCCGGGAAAACTACCATGGTCCCTACCTTAATTTTTCTGAGGTGCCTCAGAACATGCAGTACGTTTGGCTCGAGGAGATGAAGGTATATATATATCTTTTGGTTAATTATTAATTATTCTTTAATCCACTAATTTTTTAATTACGTGATAATTTAATTTGTATGTCAGACGACGTTCTGGTGGCCCCCCCATCGCGAGGAGTTGATTCGCAAGGCCTACAAAGCCGCCGCCGGGAAGAAGATACGGGATGCGGTGTACGACGTTCGTACGGCGCATTCGAGGAAGAAGTGGCTCCGGGAGGAGTACTACGAGCAGATGTTGGATAAGATGAATACTGCTTAGTACAGGGAGAAATCAGAGAAAGCGAAGGCGAGCAGACAGGCCGCTGGTCTGCATACGGGAGGTTCAAGGGCCCACGCAGCGACGCGTGCAGATTTGGTGAGATACCGCAAATTCATTTCACTATTAAATTCGGTACTATTAATATACGTAGTTAATTAAATTCGACGTATATTTCGTATGCAGGCACAACGGGCGGTAAAGGAGGGGAGAGAGCCGGAGTCGGTCACCGTCTACGATGTATTCCTGCATACACACAAGAGGCGGGCAGACGGGAGCTTCGTCGACGCGAGGGCCCAGGCGACTGATGTAAGTAATTACGTTTATGAGATTTATATTAGAAATATAATTATTGTTAACTTAATTAGGTGAACGTAGGATTCAAATTATAACTTAGGGAAATATAGGATTTAGATTATAACTTAGGAAAACTTATAGTATAAACACATTCATTGGATAGGCTGCATATCGTGAGGCCCTTAGTCAGATTGAGCCCCCTGCCGAGGTTGTCGGCGAAACGACGCCCACCCAGACGCCCTCTTCTATGGCCGCTCGCTACGACGACGTGTTCGTAGAGTCTGTCGGCGGCTTTAATAAAGGGCGCGTCTACGGCGTAGGTTCCCTGGCGGCGTCGTTGCAGGGCGCGACTCCGAGATATCCACCGCCCCCGCCTCCTCCCGCGCCCCCGTCGGACGATATGAGGAAGCAGCTTGCGACTCTCACCTCCGATATGTCGGAAATACGGAGTCTAATGTCGGATGTGCTGGAGCGCCTTCCGCGTCCTTCTGCTCCCGGTCCAGATCCGTCTGCTCCCGGTACGTCTACTGCGGTTGCCGGTCCTTCCGACCCTGGACGTTATTCATTTGACCGTAATGCCGAGGTCCGCCTGGTACCGGATACTGCGCTCATTGGGCTCATGGACATGATGTCGGCAGAGCAGCTCCGCACGCTTCCAGAGCATGTGTTGTCCCAGGTGCCGGCGTACATGGTGGAAGAGTACATCCGCAGAGCCGAGGCGGCGCCGAGACGACCACGCGATCCATCTCCGGGAAAATGATATTTGTACTGTTTTTTGATATTATGAATTTGGATATTTGGATATTATGAATTTGGATATTTGGATATTTGTTATTGGATATTTGATATTGGATATCATGAATTTGGATATTTGGATATTTGTTGATCGTACATGGATGTTTGGATGGATATTTGGATATTTGTTGATCGTACATGGATGTTTGGATATTGGATATTATGAATGTGTAATATTTACGAAAAGGAAATAGAATGTTTATGTAATTTTTTTTAATTGATGTTACATTTAGCGACGGACTAGCGACTAACTAGCGACGGATTATATAAATATTTGCAGTTACCGACGGAAGAGCGACGGAATATCCGTCGCTAACTGGGTGATATAAAATATTTTGTAGTTACCGACGGAAGAGCGACGGAATATCCGTCGCTAACTGGGTGATATAAAATATTTTGCAGTTACCGACGGAAGAGCGACTACCTAGCGACGGCGCATCCGTCGACATGGTTCTGGAAATATGGTAGGTTTCCAGAGACTTAGCGACGGATAGTTGGTCGCTAATCCGTCGCTAATCGGTCGAGGATGACGACGGACTAGCGACGGATGAGCGACCAATTATCCGTCGACATGGTTCTGGAAATATGGAAGCTTTCCAGAACCAGGCCGACGACCTACCCGTCGCTAATACGTTGCTATAACATCGAGGTTAACGACGGAATGGCGACGGAATAGCGACTAATTTTGCGTATCAGGAACCTCTCTGATACGCTTTTACCGACCTATTGACGACGGATTAGCGACGGATATTTTAATATTATATGGCATGTAAACCGACGGGAACATGTCGCTAATCCGTCGCTACGTAGGTGAAAGACAACCGTCGCTAACCAGTCGCTAGTCCGTCGGATAATTATTTGTCCGACGGCTTAGCGACGGACATTTTTTAGCGACGACGTTTTTCCCGACGGCCATTTTCATCAAATATCCGTCGCCATTACGTCGGTAATTTATGTTACCGACGGATAAGCGACGGATCTGGCCGTCGCTAAAGTTGGTTTTTTTGGTAGTGTTCTTTTCCGTCTTGGTTAACTCTGTCTATCTACAGCCTAACTTAGATTTTCTCGACATGATTATTTTGTGTTCATCTTTCATATGATTTGACTAAACTCTTCTTCGCTAACCACTTGGGTAATTCTTCTTGTCCTTCTCGGTAATTGTTGAAAGTGCCTCATGAGTTGATTCAAGAAAAGTTCGAAAAGTAATTTATCCTTGTATTACGGAATTGAGAGTTTGCATCCAGAGAAATACTGGCGAGGTATGACTTCAGATAACGGCATCATGGTTAAATATGTTTCTCGAATTCTACTTGGACCACTTCCTCAGCATTTTGACTAACATCTTCTCCTTTATTTTGCAAAAATTGTTTGGGAATATTTTACGGATTTGGCCAAGTTAAGTTCAGGAACCTATATTATCTGGCGTGGTAGCTGTGTACTGCAGCCATCCGTCGTATTACGGAATAAGGAAGTTAATCGCAGCCAGATGCACACTAGCGCGATAGTAACTTCATGTGACATAATTACGGAGGTATATGGTTCTTGAGTTTTACTTTGACTACGTCCTATGCATCTCGTTTGGCCTCGTACTATTCTTGAAAATATTTCAACAATCTTTCATGTCTTGCTTGACCCTTATACCTTGTCTGAATATTGATATGGATTGCTCGACCCGGTCTTAGGCCTTTGTTTGCTTCTATTTAATTGATGACTGAAATAGCCAAACCTTGTTAACAGATTATGTAGTGTAATTGTAATATGTTAATGTGTGATTGTGATGAGTATATTTTTCTTGGGGATTCATTGGGTTGAACTTATAGGACAGATATGAGTGACTGGCTATAGTTGACTTAAAAACCATTAAGAATGATTAGTTTGATAGTATGGATTAATTTTAAGGTATCTAAGAAGGAGTAATGAAATATTATATTTTGTGACTACGGATTTAGGATTAGAATCTTGTGCTTAGATTCGAGAGTTGAACATTATAAGACTTTGATGGCCAAGTGATTATTGGTTATCTACAAACTATTTACTTATGATTGGAGGATAGATCGATATATGGAAAGAAATAGAAGGAGATAACATTGCGTGCAAGATCGGAAGATAGCAGGAGCAAAACATGGACATATGTACATAGGTAATAAATAATTCGGTAAATGAATTAAGAGTTTGAATTTGAAGTTTTATATTCAGGAGTTCATGAGTAAAAGAGAGAAGGCTCAATGCCAAGAATAGGTTTTGAATGTATAATTTTATGGAGCTTGTGATTAATAGGATAAAGATACTTAGGACGGGATAAGAAAACAAACAAATTGCTATTGAGATTGAAATTTTGGTTGATGGTCAATCATTGTTAATATATATATACGTATCTCGAGGATGACCTATATTTTAGAGTATATGTAAAGGTTCGTATTGATATAAAAATTCTAAAGGGTAAAATAACATAGTTTTTATGGAAGAAGCTTGTTGAACCTGAACCAAATGATTGTAGAGAGAAACAGCATAGGTGATCACAAAGGTAGCAGATTGAGTACTGTAGCCATAGCAGTTGCATGTTTTAGCTTGACCTATTGGATGATTTTAATTTCGAGGACAAAATTTTTATAAGGTGGGTAGGATGTAAGCCCCCTGAATTTAGGGCTTATTTTTTTTAATTTTATAAATCATTTATTCGCAATAGATATTATTATTTGATTAAATGCTCCATTATCGTGACTTTGACTTCTGGAGCGTCAAGGATGCCAATCTCTGGAAACTCTCTTCATCAGTGTGTAGTAGACAAGATTACCTTCATGTTGATATATCATGTCCCATCCAAACTTGTTCCCTTGTACTCTTTTTGCTTCACACAACTTCGGATCAATTTAGACCATTTGATCATTAATTAATTATTAATTGATTTTCCTACTTTTATCCTTGATCATCATATGCACGTTACCGTGACTTTTAATTTAGAAGCACAAGGCTAGTCATTTTCTTGAAACCAACTTCTCATGCTTGATCTACTCGAGACGCTCTTCATCCATGACCTTCGTGTCCCACTCAGACACACCATCTTCTGCTTCATTTGCTTCGCACAACTTTTGGGTCAATTTAGGCCAATTAATTATCCACCGTAATTTGTGACCTGACTTCCAATTTAATTTCGGGATCCGACATCGATCCAACCTACTCGACCCAAAATATGGACATGGCCGACATGAAGCCTACTACCCGTATGACACTTGTGTCCCATTCATTTGAGCCCCCACATATTAATTGTTTACCCATGATCATAAATACATATTTAAATTCAAATATTGCACCATGTCCGATTTTGACCCGATCCGGCTCAACCGAACCCAACCCAAACTTTATGTTACCCCCTCATGGACACCCACGCCCTAATTCTCCTACAAAATATTAAATCCCTACTATACCTATTTTTTTTAATATTAAATGGACAACTCCCCTTAATTAATTCCTAGAGTCCTCATATTAAATCCTAACCATTGATTATCCCAACTCATCCTCACCACACAATTTCCCACACAACCCTCACTCCCACACCCTCTAATTTTTGGCCGACCCTAAAATTCCCACATAATTCTCCCTCTTTCATTAATACACTACTCTCTCTCTCTCTCCTATTTATTACACACACACACTCACAACTCATTTTCTCTCCCTCTTTCTACA
Source organism: Iris pallida (assembly GCA_029216955.1). Lineage (NCBI taxonomy): Eukaryota > Viridiplantae > Streptophyta > Magnoliopsida > Asparagales > Iridaceae > Iris > Iris pallida. Next base: position 118,574 of record JANAVB010045070.1, read on the forward strand.
CAGCTCCCTCTCCCATGCCGAGCTCCTTCCTCCCCCTCATGGCCGAACTACCATCGACCTCCTATGGCCGACACAGCTACCATATCCTCCTCTCCGACTTCACCTTCTCCTCCTCCTCCCGAACTCACCAACTCCTCCTTCCCCCTAGCTCATAAAATGACCACCATCACCTTCACCATCATCTTCCCACCACCACCATAGCCGAACCATCAACCACCCTCGCCGTGCCCCTGGTCACCGCCGTCGCGCCAGGCTAGCACCGCCGCCGCCGAGCGCGCGTGCGCCAGCATGCAGCAGCAGCCGCAGCTGCAGCAAATAGCAGCCTATACAGCAGCAGCCACGTGAGCTGTCACCGCCACCGGCACCGTCGCGGTCGCCGCCGCCGTCGGCGAGCCCCCCCTCGGTTGGGTGCACCCCTACAGGCAGGCCCCATGGCCACCGCTCCCCTCTTCGATGTGTATCGGAGGCGATTCGTGCGTTTGGCACGGGTTCCCGTCGTGACGAGCTCGGAAACGAAGTTGAAATGGTATTTTGTCGCAACGACTTTGTACATGATTTTCGAGAAATCTGACCGTTGGATCGGCAGTTTCTTCGCTCCATCACAATCTCGGTATATCCATCTTCACTTCCCTCAATTTTCGTCCGTTAAACATCAAAACCGGCCACCAAGTTGACCGTTTAAATTGTGTAATTTTTGGACAATTTTGTGGATCCAACTTCGTCGGTTCGTATCTCCTCCATCGCAGCTCCGTCTAGCGTGCTACTGGTTCCTATGTGAAGCAGGTATAACCCTCTTCCTACCCCCTTAGTTTCGTTTTATTGTGAGCACGTTTGATTGGTTGAATTCGACGCCAAAGTTGGCCGTCCGAATTCATAATTTTCTAGTCATAAAGTTCCATTTTTGAACCCGGTACTCCGAATTCAATTTCTGACACCACCAGTAGACTCATGGCATCGTTCTGGCACATTTTCATATAAAGTTTGTTAGATTTGGAGGACATGAACCCTGGCACGTATTTCGGTGCAAAGCGGGCCCGACAGTCCGGGTCAACGGGACTTTTTGATGCCGGCTCATCGGAATCCAATTTCGGATAAACCGTTGAGTTCGTATCGTCATTCTGGACTCGTTGACATATAATTTGCTAGGTTTTAGAGGACATTGGTTCCGGCACGCATTTCGGTGCAAGTCGGATACCAATATCCGGGTCAACGGGTTATTTCGAGATCGGCTCATCGGAATCCAATTCTGGATGTACCGTTGGGTTTGTATCGTCATTCTGGACTCGTTGACATATAATTTGCTGAGTTTTGAGGACATTGGCTCCGACACGCTTTTTCGTGCAAATCGGATTCCAATATCCGGGTTAACGGACCAATCTGAGATCGGGTCATCGGAATCCAATTTCGGATATACCGTTGAGTTCGTATCGTCATTCTGGATTCGTGGATATATAATTTGTTAGGTTTAGTGCACTTTTATTTTGGCACATTTTTTGGTGCAAAGCGGGTCAGACACGGATACCGTTTTGATTCGAAATTACCTTTTTGCCCCTGTGTCCAAATTGGACTTATGGGCAGGCTATTCTAGCTATTTCGACCATTTTGGACACGTTGGTAATGGTTATTTCACCATCCGACAACATCTATAGGTTTCCCCCTATCTATCACCCTATTATTATTATAATCTTTCTCTTTTGTTTGTATTTTGAGATCCATCGATTCCAGTTATTTCACAATCACTGAAATTGATATGTTGACCCTGTAGATGTTTATAGAGACTAGCTTTTACCCTGTTGACCTTGGTTGACTACTTTGACTGAACGTCGAAGTAGAGTCAATATTTGATCTAGGTTAGACTAGTTTTGACCTTGGTTGACCACAGTTGACTAATTTGACCAAAAGTCAACCGAAAGTCAACCGTAGCCTAAAATTGATTAGAACTTGACCAAAGTTGACAAGTTGATCCAAAGTCAACTATTAGTCAACGTTAGTCAAGTTTGACCTAGAGTTGACATAGGGTTGACCAGAGTTGACCAGTTGACCAGAAGTCAACTGTAAGTCAACCCTTGACTAAGATTGACCTAGTTTGACTTGCTTTGACGTGCCTTGACCTAGTTGACTTAGTACAACTTGATTTTACTTCCAAACCCTAATTAGCTTATATATATCTCATCTTTAGGTCTGTGATTTCACTCTGAGCCAGATTACACAGTTGACATATTCCACCAGATCTCAAGCGAGTACATTCTCTGATAATGTTTCTGTTTTATGATATCATCTATGTTTCTTGTATTTAGTGTAGATATCCTTGTTCTCTTGACACATTGTTCACACGGATTGGTATTTCTCTGGATCCCGTCATGAGATGTTATTCCTCGCTTTCCTTGGTATATCTTGTGCAAGTCTTTCTTATTTATTGTGCATTGTATAGACACGATTCCTGCGAAGGCTAGCTACCCTCTCGGAGAATCGCGTGTCATGATATGTCATGGTTTGATCCACTATACAAGTCGGGGACGGGGAGTATTAGTGTAGATGTGTGGTCATTATCCACCTTGTTTATTCTTGTAGACCTTGTGAATGCCAATCCTACACTCCACGTATGATTGGCTAGATCATTAGACCTTGTGCAGACCCAAGCCGGCCACATGTTGAAACTAGTACTCACACACTTAGATAGATGATTCTTGATTCTAGTACATGCCATGATCAGTTTTACTTACCTTGTTCTAGCTCTAGATTTACAGCTTACCTTGCCATGATACTCACATGTACATTTCATGATTTCTTGTATATTCTCTCTATTTACTGCTACATTTTCTATATCGTCTAATTAGAACTGTTATTTGAGATTTGTGCTCGTTCCATCCTGACTGGATATGTTGACAAAATTTTAGGAGTAGTTGTGCCCTCAGTATTGGACTTCAGGATGTTGCTAGCTGGGGTGGTTCTCGGTATTCTTCACCGTGAGTTGTCTCTCAGGAGTTCTAAGTCTGGTAGTTATTAGTTTGTTATTATTTTTCTCTGTTTTATTCTCCTCTCATATGATCCTTGTAGATTCTAGTTGTTCTAGTGATATTGTTATTATTTCTTGTCTTATCTTCCTTAGTTTTTGTGATGTGACATGAGTACATTTCTAGTTATAGATCTTTAGATGTTGTAGTTAGTATCGGGTACTTGACAGCGCTCTACCGCCGATACTGCAGCATAGGCTGGGCGTGGCCCACGTATTCGTACCCGTATATTCGGGTGCGGGTCATGACAGAAGCATTTATGCGGACGACGCCTATGAATTTGGCTAACTCTTAGCTTGCGGCGAAGACCAACTTTTTCTTCTCCCAAGCCACGGAACGAAGGACCGAGTGTCATTTTCAAAGCACACCGTGCACCAACTCTAAGCCGACCGTTGGACCTTTCCATATTCTATCTCAATTCGACCCGTCCGGATTACTCCCTTTAGCTATGCGGATTCATCGCTTTTATTATTAAGCCTACTTGTGCAAGTTAAAAACATACAATTTATTATGTGAAGGCAAAGATGAGGCGAGTTCACCGAAACTATCCCACCTGAGCGAGTGGTCGCCTCGACCGAGCGATGTCTTCGAGCAGCCGTTGTAAGGCTAAGTCCGAACGCCGTCGGCGTTCCTATTCCTCCGATTAACTGAGCGGGACGGGGCACTACATAATACACCACTCAGAAAAAGTTTCGTCTTCGAAACTAACTGAGTACTTATTGACTTATCACTCGAACGCTCAACGACTCTCGCGCACATTTCTCCTATACATTTCCCAAATCTGAGCCATGCTCGTGCTACTATCAATCTTTCCTTTAATACAATTTTAAAATCCTCGACACTTTTCCATTCTTCAAGTCTCACTTGATTCAACGTATCACTTAGTTGGATCGTGCACATATTCTAGGCGTCCCCAAAATACATGCATTTCAGCCAAGCCTCGTGATAGAGAATCCACCATCACCACTCGAGTCGGATCGTGCACATATTCGGGCGTCCCTGATACACATGCATGTCAACCGATACTCGCGAGAGGTGCCTCCACAAATCCTACCACTTCGCACTCGGACGTCTGCCTAACCGCTAGGCTATGTCTTTCTGTCAGTATTGGAATCATAGTTCCCAAACAAAAATATCAACACTGACCCCATCCTAAGGTCAAACCAAATTGTTAGTACGGGATTTTCTACCCAAGCTCGCATCACTCCGATTTCTAAACTTCGAGCATAGATTGCCTACACACATCCCAACAATTGTCGCACGGGATCCGAGTCATTCAGCAAAGCTATTCTACGATAACTCACATTCAACCAATTTCACGACGTATCAAAATCGCTCATTCAATAAGTCATCTTGTATAGTCTATCCCTTCAAACACGTTCGATATAGTTCGCCTATCAATCCTTCTCAATTCAAGCACGCTATGACGTAATTCGTCGCTAACCAAAATTTCACATTCCACATTTTCTAAGTCATCTATTCCAATTCACGTAATCGATCATGAGGTTGTCTAGCTTAACAATATGTTGTGCCCCGATCTCATGCGATTCTAATTATCCATGGTAGGCATGAATCACCATGCACGCTCATGCGAAATAATCATCCTCATCGGGACGTAACTCTTGTTCGAGTCTAGACTAATTCATTCTCGATACGCGGATTGGACCTACTCAATCCTCAAGTTTATTTCATTCATCAATCACAAGTCCTACAAACCCTTGAATTCACCTTCGCATCAAACCAACAAGTCGAGACAATCAAAGTTGCCGCGTCCTGATTTTTTGAGTTCGATCATTCCCGCGACATGAATCACTATGTCAGCGCTCACGCGGAACGATCGCCCCAAATCTGACGCGACGCATATGCGAGGCTGGAGTTGCGCTCGTGCAAGACAAGAATGTCGATGCTGTGGTTATCCGCGTAACCCTCAAGATACTTCTATTTTCATCCAACATTTATCTCAATCAAAATCCTAAGTATGGCATCCAACTGAACAATAACACTTGCACGATCGTCATTTGCCGAGTCAGAGTACACCCGAGTTATCTCATATCGATCTTTGATACGCCTCAATACCATCGACGATATGCGTAACCTGACGATCTTCCTTTGCAACTAATTTCGAGTCGTACGGATGATGCTATCGCTCGACTGGATAATCTCCTCGACATTCAACTTCAAGTTCGATCGTTATCCCTCGAATCATTCCCAACATCAATTTCCTCAAACCCAGACTCACGTATTGTTCATCCGTATATCTTAAATCATCGACCAACGTATTTTCTCAATTCACATCATTCTTTGCTAACTCAATTATCGAACGACATCCATTCGTACACCCTAACTTTTTCTCGATTCGATTTTCACTTACTCAATCATTTTTTATTTCATACTCGTACAATCCTCGATCCCGTGCATGTTCTGTGCGCGTCATTTCTAATTTGTTCGAATCCACTTATCAAACTTTATGACAACAAGTCACTTAATCTAAGGCTTTGCATATGTGCAACGCTTGCTGATAGACTCATCGACACCCCGAATCCTCAATCGATCGATCGACATCCCTGAGGCTATCGCATACACCACTCAGGAATGAAGTCATTCAATAAATCCTCAAACTATCATTCAATTCTCAAATCTACCTCCTCGAATTTTCGTTCGAACGATTTCTTAAGTTTTAAGCACGCTCACCTATATCGCATCGACGATAACATCGTCGTTCGATAGCACCCCTATCGATAATTATCCCATTTACTCAATCAAGTCTAACTCATTCTCGTCCGACACAATTCGAATCCCGCACTCGACTTTTCTAAGGTCGACACAACTTTGGTGAATATGCCCAGCCCGACTTAGCCAACCGTGCTTACGCAAACTATATTTTTGTTTTGTTGTCAAAACCTGTTCCCCTACATTTTTGCAAAATTGATAGACTTATTGTATAGACATCTCGTGGGACATTTGAGAGAGCGCACCAACGATATCAACATGCGAAAGCAACACTTCAGAGTTTGCGGAAACAACGGAGTTAAAGAATTTAATCGATAGGCCAAGGACGTAAAGCCGTGCTCTGATACTATTATGTCACGTCCCGCTCCCGTAGGAGCGATCGTCCTCGCTAAGACGTGATGCCGCACGAGCCTAGATTGCGCTCGTGCAAGGCAGGTTCCATAACGGCCGATTTCAGCGGCTGCGGTGGGGTCGTCGCACAGAAGTCCTAAGCAGAGATATTGAATAATAGCAGCGGAAAATTAGAACGAAACACAAGTTACTCAAAAGATGATCATTATTGATATTGAAACAAAGATTACAATGGGGCGCAAGGCCAAAATTATAAGTCTCTCAAGCTCACTCAAGCTCACATTACAAGTCACTCAGCTCTCTCTCGTCTCTCAATACATGTCTTGAGCCAGCGGATGCTTTGGAATGCGACGTCCATACATTATGTCCTGTATAAGTCTTGAATACATACGGCCGCACGCTTCGAATCACCAAGGAACTCCGTGCCTCGACGTATCCAAGCGAGCTCCGCGCCACGTGGGTGTTAGTACTCAACTGTACTGGTGGAATGAGCTCTTCGTCCACCCATACAAAACCAACACGTTTGATTTACTTTGTACAACATAGTCCCTTCTTATCAATTATCTTTCTACTCTTGCCTTAGGATCAGTTTTAGGACAGACGCCTTGGCCTATTCTATATCTCTAGAGCATCCCGTGCTTGCAACATCAACGTTAACCTATCAAGTCGTGTTTGCCTTATGGCCCAAAATCAGAGACGCAACTACACGATAGACTCCTTTTTCATGTGACCGTGCTACAAAATCCATATTGAGGCCGTGCCTCGCATTTCAGTAAGACTAAACCACATCGCCATCTCGCGGCCCTTGCCGCCTCGCGGCCCTTCGCTACTAAATCATCAACTGACCCATCCAACTTGTGAACTAAGTGTCACTCGACCCACTTTGCCTTGCGACATTTCCTGACTTAAACTCAAGACAACTCAAAACAACTTATGCAACTTACATGCCGACAACTCAAGACTCAACGCCACATCTCGTGCCGAAGCACGTCGCCTACGTTGCAACCAAATCTTATGCCCAATATTTTGTGTTCCAACTATACTCACACATTCAACTCGACTTCCTTGATATATTACACTCAAAACTTGACTCAATCAAAAGGCATACGCGCGGATCGCCGCCCATGTCGACTCATCTATATGAACTAGTCACTAGCGTCCAGCGCTATAATGGACTCCTTTTGAGCTTTTGATTAGACGGACGCTCCTTGCTAGCGCGAGTAGCTATCTCCGCTGCAAGTCTCCGCTAACCCGTGCGGTCATCCAGCACAGCTACGAATGTCTCTATCGCAACGGTTCCCATGGGCCACCGGGGTCGCCGTTCGAGAAACAGTTTATTTTACCTTGTACAAGTTGTCCAATGACCATGCAAGACTCGACTCGAACTGACATCTCACACAGTCAATCTACTTCTAGTGTTACCATCTCTTTCTGGGCTATGTTCATCACTTCTCACATTTGAGATCTTACCTCGGCGACCCAGTCGCGAGCATTCTACTTTCTTGCCTCAACGATCCAGTCGTGAGCATTCTTCTTTCTTGCCTCAACGATCCAGTCGTGAGCATTCTTCTTTCTTTGCCCTATCAATTCACTCCACTCAAGAACAACTATTGAAACACTTTCCAAACTCAATGACTCAACCGTGGCCCGTGCCTTAAAATACTAAGTCCGTGACATCGTGTCTTAAACCAACTTGAAATACTATGTGACACCACCGCCCAAGTCATACTCTATATGACGGGCCTTACAATCGTGAGACTATGTGGTTATATCCAGCCGTATAACTCATAGGGCCGTGCCTGCTACTACTCCTGATAGCTTAACGTATCTTGCCTAACTTACTTTGCAACAACTTGACGAGCAAAGGCTGCGTCAAGTCTTGCGTCGTGGGAACGTGCCGTGCACGCATTCGACTTTGAACAACCAAGTTATTTAGGGTGTCTAGACTTACGCCACAACCCGTGCAATACAACTTAACCCGTCGGCGAGCAGAGGCCATGCCACGCCTTGGGCGAAGAGACTGTGCATGCTTTATGAAGCATTTATGCGGGCGACGTCTATGAATTTGGCTAACTCTTAGCTTGCGGCGAAGACCAACTTTTTCTTCTTCCAAGCCACAGGACGAAGGACCGAGTGTCATTTTCAAAGCACGCCGTGCACCAACTCTAAGCCGACCGTTGGACCTTTTCATATTCTATCTCAATTCGACCCGTCGGGATTACTCCCTTTAGCTATGTGGATTCATCTCTTTTATTATTAAGCCTACTTGTGCAAGTTAAAAATATGCGATTTATTATGTGAAGGCAAAGATGAGGCGAGTTCACCGAAACTACCCCACCTGAGCGAGCGGTCGCCTCGACCGAGCGATGTCTTCGAGCAGCCGTTGTAAGGCTAAGTCCGAACGCCGTCGGCGTTCCTATTCCTCCGATTAACTGAGCGGGACGGGGCACTACACTAATCAAGTTTAGGCCATTAATATATGTATAGGCCATTAGTATATGTATATGTAATGTGTACAAACCAACAATAAGATCCACACACCTTATAGTAACAAATTTAAAGACTAAAATTACATTAAAAATAAAAGAAGGAACAAACTCCTACCAACATAAGTCTCTTTTGCTCTCCACTAGAACCTCACTTCTCTCCTTCTGTATCACAAAAAATTGATAGAATCACATTACAAGAGTGTGACATGCATATTGTTTCTTCCTCTCTCTCTCTCTCTCTCTCTCTCTCTCTCTCTCTCTCTCTCTCTATATATATATATATATATATATATATATATATATATATATACTTCTTCTCTCCGATTAATTCACATTATATATATAAAGGCTAGTGGCTGAGCTTATTCTTCTACTTTTGAGTACTCGATCCATGGCCATGGCTATGCTTCGGTTGGCCGGAGACATGCCTTATTCCACAACAAATAAATGAAATAGCAAATGGGAAGCGACTACAAGTACTCCTTATGTGACATCAAACAACCCTGCTATTTGGCACGCGAACCAAAAACTCTGTCGTCTTCAATCGTACGCGTGCAACGGCTGTGCACGCTCACGTGCCAAATATCTTTTTTTTTTTTTTCGACACCAAATTACACCTATGACACTAAATAGTAAAATATAGATAGACATGAGAACAAAGAGAATATATGGGATGAAAGAAAAGAAAATAGAACTGTGTCAACTGTGGATATATGACGGATGCGCTTCATACTATGTATGGTTCTATCTGACCATGGCCAAGAAAGAACCCGCCGCCTTTCCGCCGCTGCCCGGAGGGGCAGCCGATGCACCTCCGCTGCCGCGGTTGGCGTTGGCTCCTCTGCCCACATTCGGCTGCTGGAACTGGATTGTGTACTGTCCCTTACTACTGTCCTCCTCGTCTTCTTCGTCCTCCTCGTCGTCGTCCTCGTCCATGTTGTCGCTGTCGGGCTCGTCTAGCCGCCTTCCGTAGTCTCTGCTCGACTGGCCCATCAGCTCCTTCACGATATCTTCTGGCTTCATTGCAAATTGAACACAATCAATCTATCATAGTAACAAAAATGTTCAATTTGGAGTACTAGATTTTGAACATCGATAGCTTACCTTCTTCTGTATGCCACTAGTACTGCCGTCTCCATTGCCGCCGGCGCTGTCGTCTCCGAAGCGGAAAGTGGTAGGCATTCCTCCTACGATGCTCGGTCCACTGCCTTTCTTCACATCCATTTCTCCTTGATTCGTCATCGGTGGTCGCAGCTGCTGCTGCTGTAGTGATCGTGGCATGACCGAGATAGGGTTTGCAACTGGGCTCGGATTCGGACGGCTCCCGTGGTCGTGGGGTCTATTAGTCAATGCCGGCATGCTGCCGCCGCCGCCACTGCCACCGCTGCTGAGGAGCTTGTTGCGGTAGAGCGCGTCGAGCTGGTGGAAGTAGGGGCAGGTCTTGGCGTCCTCCGGCCGCTTCTTGTTGCTCTCCTTCACCTTCTTGAAGTACTTGTTGATGTTCTCCCACTTCTCCTTGCATCGCTTGGAGCTGCGGTTGTATCCGAGCCGCTGCATTCCCGCGGAGATCTCCTCCCACAGCGGCCCCTTCGGCCCCGACTCCTGGTACCTCGTGTCCAGCCCGCTCCTCAGTTTTATAAGAGCGTGCACCTCCGGCTTCGGCCACCGCGACGACGAAGCCGGGTCTAGGCTCACGCTGGCAGTAGCTCCGCCCTCGTATTGGTCCGACGGAAGAGGTACCAGTTCGGTTGAAGTCGGACGCATTGGCGGCGGCGGTGGTGTCTGCTGCTGTTGTTGATGGTATTGATGACGTGCCGTCTCTGCACTTTGTAGCTGCAGTGGCGGTGGTGTTGGTGGTGGCTGGTGCTGCTGCGGTGGTTGTGATGCTGGAGGTGTTAGTTGCTGAGGAGGATGAATTTGCAGCGGTGGTGGAGTCTGGACAATGGATACTGTAGCAAGAGCCGGTGCCGGAGCAGGAGCAGGAGCAGCATGTGATGGTATCGGCACGGTCTGGCCGGTGACCTTCTGGAGTAAGGAGATGACGGCAGCATCCCTCGCTGCGGCAGCAGCGCGCTCTCCGGCCGCGAGCTCCTGCTCGCGCGCAAGCCTCCCGACCTCCTGCCGCCGCCATGCTTCCTCCCGTACCATCCGGTCCTGCTCCCGCTTCTCGATCGCCTCGAGGAAACGCTGCTGCATCGCCTCCTGCCGCTCCATGACCTGCCGCATCAGCCCCTCGAAGAGCGCCATCATCTTCCTCCCTCCTCCTGCTCCCCCGACCCTCTTCCTCTTTTTCCCGCTGCTCGGCCCCTCCTCGGTCGCCTCGTCGTCCTCGTCGTCGTCCTCCTCCTCCTCCCCGCCATCTCCATCCAACTCCAATTCGTCCGACGAAGTATTGGACGAGAAGCTCATCGCCGAACTGGCATTCTGTTGATGCTCATGTCCCAGCATGGGCATGGGGGGAGCGGTGGCGATCGGAGTAGGAGCCGAGATCTGCTGCTGCTGCTGCTGCTGTGGCGGCGTCTGGCCGAACCTCGGAGCAACGGACAACGGGGACTGACTAGTAACAGCACTGACGGGTGCAGCAGTAGCTGTTCCCATTGCTGCTGCTGCGGCCGTCGTCGTAGTTATGGGTAACGCAGCCGCAGCCGGCGACGTGAAATGGGATGATTCCGCCGCGGCGGACGTGCCGTGGAGGGCCTCGAGCTGGCTGAAGAAGCGGTAGCTCTTCCCATCCTGGCGGCCGGCACGCCCTTCCTTGGTGCGCTTGTAGTACTTGTGGACGTTCTCAAACTTCTCCTTACACTTCTTTCCACTCCTCACGTAGCCCAGCTCCGCCAGCTTCCTGCTCAATGTCAACACGAACACCCATTTTTATTATTTATTATTTATTTTATTAAAAACATTTCCCCCATTTTATTAATAGCTATTAAAAGTAGCAGAAAATGATTCGTGAGAGAGAGGGAGAGTGTGCCCAGAAAAGAGGAAAAATGAAAGCTACTGATGACACGATTGCAGCAACCAAATATACATGCACAAAGCATCTACCCATCTAATCTAGATCAAATAATAATATCAGTACTTTGTTCCTGTAATAAATAAGTACAAAAAAAATGGTATAGACTATAGAGTGAGAGAAAAAGCTAACAGTTGTGATGAATAATAAATTTTACTAGAACTGCAGAATTTAGAAAATTGGGGTAGATTGGTTGGGATTGATGCGGTACAGTGGATCTGAACCTGTTGTTTTTGGATTCAGAGCACACCAAAAGAAGGAAAGATGCTCATCTCATCTCGTGAATGAGAGAGCAGCAGCAGCACAACAGTGTAAGAGATCTGAGAGTGCAAGTACGTGCTTTCTCTTCTTTTCTTTCTTTCTTTCCCGAAGAAAAGAGAGAGCCGTGGTACGAGGAAAAAAAAAAAAAAAAAACCAGATCACAAAACCAAATTAGAAACCATTACTCTCTCTCTCCTAAAAATCTCTCTCTCTCTCTAACTCTAGCTCTAGAGCTAGCTCAAATTTTAACCACATTTAAGAGAGTAATTCAGATTCAGTGGATTGGTTGGTAGTTTAGGTACACGTACCTTGAGACCTCTTCCCACAGAGCGCCCTTGAGGGTGGCTTCGCGGAAGGTGGCATCCATGTCGGACCGGATCTTCAGCAGGGCGAGCGTCTCCTGCCTCGGCCACCGGTTGCCTCCGCCTCCCGCGGCCCCCTTGTCGGCGCCAAGGGGGTCGGCCTCGGCAGCCCCCAGTTCCTCGTAATCGGGAGCCGCCGAGGAGGACGGCGGAGCAGCGAGAGACTCCGCCGCCCCATCTGCCATCTGCTGCTGCTGAGGGACGACGACAGCAGCAGCAGCAGATGGCGGAGAAAACGAGTGAGTCGTACTAGCGTCACGAGGAGGAGGAGCCCCGTAAGGGGATCCTCCTTGCTGCATGGCTCTCGAATCTTTAGCTCTTAAGAGATCCAGGAGGAGGGTATAGGAAGGGAGGCTGAGGAATGAGGATGAAGAGGTGGAAGGCTAAAGAGACAACTGTAGAGCTAAGGGAAGGGGAAATAAAATAAAAGAGAGAGAAAAGGAAAGATAAGAGCTCAAGGCTGGCAAAACAAGGTTAGAAAACTAGGAGAGAGTGTTAAATACACAGACAAAAAATTGTCATGGGAGAGTATGCATGCCAGTAAAGAAGAGGGAGGGATAGAATAGAGAGAGATGATGATGAACAAAACAAACGATAGTTAAAGCAGCAAGTACGTACACAGAAAGAGAAGGAAAGTAGGCAGCTGTAAGAAAAAAGAGGAGGAAGAAGAAAGAGAGAACGAAAAGGAATTGCTAGCTTAACATATCATACACGCTTGTCTCTTAGTTTGGTACTGGAAATTTGTTTGCAGTTTGGGTTAAAACTCTTCTTCTACCCCCTCCTTCCCTCCCCCACACAGCCCACAGTTAACCATGGTCACACTCAACTCCATGTTCTATGTTCTGCTCACTAGGATCAAATACACATGCATGTACATGTATGTATTTAGTAGGGGCTTGCATTATTCGGTTTCGGATCAAAAATTGAACCGATTCGAACCGAACCTAATAAAATAAAAGATTTGATTCGATTTAAAAAATTTTGGTTCGGTTTTGGTATTAGAAATGCTAAAAAACTTGTTCGATTTTGGTTTCGGTTAAAAATCTAATAAAGATTATGCAATTATATAATTACCGTCAATTTTATGTATATTTTATGATTACAAATTTGTATAATTTGAAAAACAACAATTTTAGGCATCGATGCATGTGTTTTAAATCACAATTTTCGTGATTTAATAACTAGTCCAAGTTTGGACCCAATTTTGAAATACAACAGATGTATATATAAAACTTTCTAATTTTTTAATTATGTTTTGACCACAACCCAATGTCGGTTCGGTTCGGTTCGGTTCGATTTTAGTTTTGTCTGGTTCAATTCGTTTGAAAACCGAATAAATCGAATGCTCATATCTACTATTTAGTATACTTAGTATCGAGCTCTCCAGGGTGGTCCGTGTTCGGGTTCAAAATGTCCATGTATCCCTCATTTTTTTTTTTTTGGGGTAACAACTGTGTTAGAAATTATCTTGAAAAGTAAATCAAATTTTGAAACAACTTTTAAAATTTGATGGAAAATTGCTTCTTAGTAAACAACAACCCAAACCAGACCTAATAACGATCGAAAGCATCGTTTAACATAATTATTGAGATGATTAACTCTAATATCATAATTTTGGTTATTTCTTCTTCGAGCTTTGACAACAATCTACCTGATTTTCTTTCTTGTCAAACTTTTATTACAATATGTATGTGATTTTTATAAGTACTTCCGGTACAAATTAGTTGCAGGATTTTCACTAGGTTTCGGGTTCGGATCATATCAGATCATACCCAAACCCTAACACGAAAATAGTATCATATTGGGTTATCGGGTTAATGGGTTATGGATCATCAGTGACACAAATATCAGCACTCCTCACAATTAATAATCCACATTGTTAATTTTCAAAGAGTAGTCGTACAAGGTTCATGCCCTTCCTTTTCATGGTTAACATTATCTAATTGATTACTCTACCCAATGATACTAACTCAGATACAGTGGTTAACTAATATGATATCAGCGTATCAACACATATCTCGACAATCAACTAAGTAAATCAGACAACAGATTTTTCAAATTTAATTATCGAATAGTATTTGAAAGTGACAAATGGAATTAGGTGGCAACTGTGTTTATATATATGTGTATAACTTAATTGACAATATAATTAGTAAGGACATACCAACAGGGCCAGTCCAAGGATAAGTCAGATAAAGTTTCGGACGTAGATAACTCTTCCTCAGCTTATGACAATCTTTCAGCTGGGCGCGATTCCAACAGAGGTCGAAATCGCGGATGACCCTCCAAAATCGACCTACCATAAGGTTTTAGGGGCAACTAGCTAGAACGTAGCCCCGGATAGGACAATCCAATCCTGCATACAAAAGTAACACATTACCTAGCTAGCCAATTTGCCATGTTACCCATGGCACACTACATATGTCAAATGTGTCATAAAGTTATATAGCTGAGATCTTACAATTACACCTTTCAAAAGTAGTATTGTTTAGACAAATATGTGAGTGTTAGGGCTTTATAGCTCCACATGGTCACAACGCCTCGTGACCACGATGGGTGGTCTCATGAACATGAAAACTTAGGCAAATGGTTGATCATGCATGGTGAGGAGGTGATTACATGACGCAAGTAAACAAGATTGAGTAGATCCAACTAGGGCAAGCAAGTGGTGCCTTGTGGGCCAAGGAATAAAACACTATTTGATTCCTAAAAAAATTATCATCTCTAACATATATATATATATATATATATATATATATATATATATATATATATATAAAATAGCAATCAGGCCCACTTGCACAATAAAGAAGAAACTGGAATTTAAGAACTGGAAATTGCTGAGAAACCCAATTTCGGGGTGGGCTTTTATGAAATGCCCACCCGCTGAATTATTTTTATGAAATACCCAGAATTAAGTATTTCCACGTTAAATATTTCAAGATTCTCTCTAGATGTTCTGTATTTACAAAATTTGCCATTATCATAGTTCCAAAAATACCCCTTCGCGCAAATTTGGACATCTATATATAATTTTGAATTCGCAAACTCAGATTTGAATTGGGAAATTCGTATTCTTCTTCTTCACGAGAAATTTGAAATCCATTGATATCATCTTTATCAGAGATCGCAAAATCGTTCGTAATTCACTGTGGTTTTCGTCAGTCGAACGTCGATCATCCTTCATCATCATCGATCATCATCATCATCATCATCATCTTCGTGGTTTCCGGCGATTAGGTCAATTGTGGAGCGAAGATCTTCTTCTTTTCTTTTTATAAATCTTAAAACAAGGTGAGAGTTCAGATCTGTAGAAATTCATCCATCTGCTTCGTATATCTCGAAATTTATGCTGAATTCGAATTTGTTATGAAGATTATTAACTTAGAAAATGTTAGAGAGATATTTAATCTTGTTATTTTGTGCGAATAGCATTCTCCGTTATATTTTAACGGAGAATGACAATTACTTATGAGAAAGATCATTATCCGTATATTTTTATACGGATAATGAGCATTATCCATAAGTTACAGACAGATAATAATCATTCTCCGTTATATTTAGACGGAGAATGTCTATTCTCCGTGTGTTTTAGACGGAGAATGTCATTCTCCGTTTTACTTTAGACGGAGAATGATCATTATAAGTTAGTTCCGAACGGAGAATATTTATTCTCCGTTATTTTTAGACGGAGAATAATCATTATTAGACGACAATTTTATTATTCTATTTGTGACCTCTTATGTTTTTATGTTATCAGGGGGGAAGGTATGGAATCAAGTTGTTTAGTTAACATTTGTTTCAAGGGAGACATAGTTTTCTGCCGTGTCACACATGAAAGTACCGTGGATTTTTTAAAGATTAAAGTATGCGATCGATGGACTTCTTTGGATCCACTTTCCTTCCGTTTCAGGTTTTTGCACTCTGATGGGACTGAACTGTATGTTGAAAGTGATTTTTGGCTTCGCTTATTGGTTGGTGGTTTTAACGGTACTCATGATGTGAGTTTTGATCTATTTGTGGAGCAAATATACTCTCCATGTTCTTCATCAACATCTTTTTCTTGTCAAAGCTTTCACATGGGACCTTCGTCTTCCTCCTCTAATTCTTTGAGTAGATGTTCTCCTACTGTAAAGGACAAACGAGTAGTACAATTTTATGAGGGCTCAACTGAGACAGTGAAGAAGAGGAAATCGGATATGTGGCCTGGATCAATTACTGGTGTTGGTCAGATTTTTCTAAATGGTGTTGAAGAAGTTAGGAATGCTGTTAGAAAAGTATGTTTTGAATCTCGTCATTCATTCCACATTTTGAAATCTGAGCCGGGGAGGTATACTGTTTGCTGCAAGAATTACAAGACACATGCTTGTTTGTGGAGCTTCCATGCTATATCTATTTCGAAAGATAATCAAATTTTTGAGGTGAAGAGGTATGTAGCAGAACATAATTGTGGAGCTGGCTATATGGATAAAGGTAATCTGGTTGTTCCAGCAAAGTTTGTGAAAAGTTTGGTTAGTGACATTGTTCGGATGCATCCTAAAAAGTCCGCAAAATCTGTTGTCGATGATTTCAAGGTCGACTACGGTTTATCTGTTACATATGGACAGGCATACCACGGAATTAGGCTGGTGCACCAGGAAATGTACAGAAATGATGTTAGATCTTACAGTGACTTGTGTTGGTATGTCAACAAGGTAAAGAAAACCAATAATGGTTCCGTTATCGACTTCCAGAAAGATGATTCATCAATGAGGTTTGAACGGCTTTTTCTTTCATATGGGGCTTGCGTAGAAGGCTTTCAATATTGTCGCCCAATGCTATATTTGGATGCTACTTTCCTTACAGGAAGGTTTAGAGGATGTTTGATGTCTGCTACAGCGAAGAATGGTAACCAACAGTTCTACTCTCTTGCATACGGTATAGTCTCAGGCGAAGATGGTGACAATTGGGAATGGTTCCTTAGAAATCTAAAGAATGTTGTTGGATGTAGTAGGCGTATTGTTTTTCTTTCGGATCAAGACACCGGTCTAGTTTCTGAAGTCCCTAAAGTGTTTCCTAATGATTACCATAGCTATTGCTATTATCACATGAAGAATAACATACCGCTGAAAGAGAAAGGAAATGAAAGAGTGTATCCGTATGTACTTGAAGCTTGGAGGCAAGCAGTATATGCTCTAACTCCAGGTGTGTTAATGAGACAGATATATGCACATTTTCTAAGCATTTATCATTAATTTAACACGAAAAATGACCATTCTTCGTGTCAGTAAGACGGAGAATAGTCATTCTCCGTATGTATTAGACGGATAATGACCATTCTCCATCCTGCATAGAACGGGGAATATCATTCTCCGTTAGCTTTTGAACGGAGAATAGTATTATCCGTCTTGCATAGTACGGATAATGTTCATTCTCCGTTTCCGTCACACGGAGAATGACCATTACCCGTCTTGCATAGAACGGAGAATATCATTCTCCGTTAGCTTTTGAACGAGAATGGTATTATCCGTCTTGCATAGTACGGATAATGTTCATTCTCCGTTTCCGTCACACGGAGAATGACCATTCTCCGTCCTGCATAGAACGGAGAATATCATTCTCCGTTAGCTTTTGAACGGAGAATGACTATTATTCTTATTTTAAACATGGAAAATGCACTTATTTTTAATAATTTTGTGAATTGACCTAATTCTTTATTAATTATTTGTTTTTCTATATAAAGGTGGGTATAGACAAGCAATCAAGAAGATTTATGATCTGAATTGTGGTCATATTGTGAATTGGATGAATAAACAAAAACCTGAACACTGGTCAAACGCATTCTTTCCGGGATGTAGATACGGTGAGGTTGCTTCTAGTTGTGCAGAGTCATTCAATGCATGGATAAAGGCTGAGAAAAAATTGCCTATATCAGCAATTATAAATGTCATCCGTGTGAAGATGATGAAGATGATTTCAGATCGCCACAAGGATGCAATTGGTTTGAATAGCAAATTGACTCCATACGCTGAGGATATGCTGAAGCAGCTTACAGATGATGGCATGTGTTATAGGGTATATCGGTCCGGTGATTTCGAATTTGAGGTGATCGCAGATACTTTCTCCCACATGGTGAATCTTCTTGATTGTCATTGTAGTTGTCGTAGATGGAAGGTATATGGATTCCCATGCAGCCATGCAATACAATGCATCAGAGTTGGTTCAGATAAATCTGTTTACGACTTTGTGGAGCAGTTTGGACATCAGATTATTACCGGAAGTTATATTCATGTGCTATTCGTCCAGTTCCAGATTGTGAAAAACAGTTTGAAAATAATCCCACTGATATTATTCTACCCCCTGTTCTGAAACGTGGTCCTGGACGACCAAAAGCGGACCGTTATAAGAGCAAATATGAGAACAAGGGAAAAGAGAAGAGAAAGATAAGGTGCCAGAATTGTTTTGAATTATGCAATCACAATCGCACCACTTGTCCTCTGCCTCCACGTGCTGCTACGGTGGTCGAGGGGGCAGCGAGCCCCCTCGTTAATACATACACATATATTCCTTCTTTTATATAATTATTTTTTGAATACATATCTTACATTTTTTGATATCAATGGTAATAGTTTCAAACTCTGCATATTTGATGTTTCACATATATATTAACAGCATAAGAACTTATTATCTGTTATACTCTCTGATTTTATAATGCATTGAATGACCATTCTCCATGATTTAACATGGAGAATGATCATTCCAAGCATTACATTTATATGTTAAAAATATATAACCATGAAAATGACTATTCTTCATGTTCAATTAACGAACATTTTTGTTCATGTTTTCTGTATTTTTTAACACAGAATCAAACAACAGAAATTTAACAAAACAGATTTACATGTAGAACAATGTATATATTAACTACACAGAAAATATCATCCTCGAAATACACAGAAAGGGCATTCTCCGTGTAAAATTACACGGAGAATGATATTCTCTGTGTATTTTGACACGGAGAATGTTCATTCCCCGTGTTAATACACGGAGAATGGCCATTTATAGGTCAAAATACAAGAAGAATGTCATTCTCCGTGTATTTTAACACGGAGAATAACATTTATTCTCCGTGTAATTTAACATGGATAATAACATTCTCCGTCTAATTTAACACGGAGAATTGCATTCTCCGTGTTAGACACACGGAGAATGGTCATTTCTAGGTCAAAATACAAGGGAAAATAACATTCTTCGTGTATTTTAACGCGGAGAATAACATTCTCCGTGTATATTAACATGGAGAATGATTAGAAATACGGAGAATGGTCATTTATAGGTCAAAATACACAGAAAATATCATTCTCCGTGTAAAAGTAAACGGAGAATGTTTATTCTCCATGTTAAAGTACACGGAGAATATCATTCTCCGTGTATTTTGACACGGAGAATGATCATTCTCCGTTTTAGTTACACGGAGAATGGCCATTTATAGGTACGGGCCACTTTCCTATGCGCTCACTTGTTGTATACGTCCATGCGCCCATTGCGTTGTATGCGCCCACAATGGCATATGCGTCCACGTGAAGAATCAGCTTCCTGCATACTATGCTAATACACTAAGTTAATACACAGAATGTCATTTTCCGTGTATTTTAACACGGAGAATGAACATTCTCCGTGTTAGATAAACGGAGAATGACCATTCTCCGTGTCAAAATACACGGAGAATGATATTCTTCGTGTATTTTAACACGGAGAATGGTCATTCTCCGTTTATTTTAACACGGAGAATGATCATTATCCGTGTTAGATACACGGAGAATTATATTTCTAGGTCAAAATAAACATAAAATGTTATTCTCCATATATTTTAACACGGAGAATGACATTATCCGTGTGTATTAATATGGAGAATGATCATTCTCCGTGTCAAAATACACGGAGAATGACATTCTCCGTGTCTAAAACACACGAAGAATGGCCATTTCTAGGTCAAAATACAAAGAAAATGTCATTCTCCGTGTATTTTAACACAGAATCAAACAACAGAACTTTAACAAAACAGATTTACATATATAGAAGAATGTAAATTAGTCAAAAAATTAAGTTTCATTACAAAGGACAACAAATACATTACAAAAGAAACCTGACAGACAGAATATATATAAGGAATTTCTTAGCTAATTTACATTGTCATTTTATTTTATGATACAAAAGGAATTGCACAGTCACCCATAAGCAAAAGCTTAGCCAAAGTTAACCTGCTCTTTACAATAATATCATGAACTACTTTGTTTGTTTTCTTTTGTAAATCAAATGGAGCTTTCGACAAGTTTTCAATATAATACACAACATACAGCAGGCAGCTGGGTGATAGTTGCTGTGGGCAATCTTTACAAACCTTGAGCTCTGTTGTTTCATATTCCTGAATTGCTGGGCTTTTCTCCCTCATCAATGCAATCTTCTTCATTACAATTGGCTCAATTTTACTCTTCATGTATTTTGCATCCTCGATTCCCTTAGCGCCCGTGTTTTTCCGCAATGAGTTATAGTGTGTCCAAACATAGGAGATGAAGTTGAATGCCAGCAGTGTATAGTGTTTATTCTCTTCACGGAAGAGTGGCACGAATAGCCATTCGATGTCATCCTCCAACTCCATGATAAAATCTTCTATTTCAACTTTGAAATTGTACATTGCTCCAGATGTTGGTTGTACTACATCGGCAAACTGAACGGTACGCTGTTTTCCAGAAAAAAAAAACAAAAAACAAAAAACAAAAAATAATATCATGAGTTAGTTTTTTACAACAATATTAGTAGGTGTACACATTAATATTTATTTTTCAGTTTTGATTCTTACCAATGAATGGGGCATCATGATTGCAAACCATTTACATTGTGCACCCTGCGAGCTTGACTGAATGGTACGTCTTGTATCGGCTTGTAGTTCGTTCATAATCTTTATTGTGAAGTTCATAACATTGGCCTCTATTTCTTCCATATTTAATATGTCTTGTACTTCTTTAGCATTAAAGATCAAGGTAACATCATTGTTTCTTCTTCTTATTTTACAATCTTCTGGAGCAGTTGGAAAGTATTGGTATACATTATCGATGCACATAAATTTAGTTTCGATTATGTTAATAATATAGGCTAATGATATATTGTAAAAAAAGTAACTCCAATAGAGAGAATGATCATTCTCCGTTATGAATTGGACGGAGAATGACTATTCTCCGTTAAAATACACGGAGAATAAACATTCTCCGTTATGAATTGGACGGAGAATGACCGTTATGAATAGGACGCAGAATGACAATTCTCCGTCCAAATTACACGGAGAATATTCATTCTCCGTGTTAGATACACGGAGAATATCAATTCTTCGTTCAAATGACACGGAGAATGATCATTCTCCGTTGTGAATTGTACAGAAATTGGTTCAAGTTTAGAATACTTACGTTGGAGACATCCTTCTTGGGTATACGATGCTCCTGTATAGATGCTTCAGCTGATCGTCTGCTTGGTTCCAAAGCCTGAGTTTTTGACATTGCATCAGCATTTTTCCCTCTTTCACTAGCTTGGCTGTTTGAGGAGATTCTTCTTCAAGTTCTTCAGTTTCTGACATCTTCTTTTTATCGTCTACCTTCTCGGGACTGGAAGGAGCTTTTCTTTTCTCACCAGAAGTTACTTTCTTATTGGGACTGGAAGGAGCTTTTCTTTTCGACCAGCAGCTACATTCTTACTTGTAGCATCAGCTGTTTTCTTCTTTTCCAATGTGGTAAAATCATCATCCGCTGGAGCATTTGATTGTTTTTTAATCCCTCCTGGTTCTCTTGCTCTTGTGTAATATTTTTGAGGAACTGCTTTAGTCTCCCCAAGCTGCAATGATTTAGCCATTGCTTCGAGGTTAACAATTGTATCATTCTTCTGTTTGATTTCGTCATTCAATGATGCAACTTCCTCTAGAAGTTTGTTGTTATCATTAATGAGCTTTTCATTCTCCTTTCTGAGATTGTCTATTTTTTTACTGATATAAAAACAAACAACAACAAGAGGTATGATGTCAATATTATATAATCTTCTTTTAAAAAACAATGAAAAATATTATTATCCGTTTACTTTAATCCGGAGAATGTCCATTCTCCGTGTCAAAGTAAACGGAAAATGATCATTCTCTGTTAGACTTACAAGGAGAATGGGCATTCTCCGTATAACATAAACGGAGAATGACTATTCTCCGTGTTAAGATACACGGAGAATAACATTCTCCGTGTCAAAAATACACGAAGAATGTCATTTCTAGGTCAAAATACAAGGAGAATGTCATTCTCCGTGTTAAGCTAAACGGAGAATGATCATTCTCTATTAGACTTACAAGAAGAATGGACATTCTCCTATAACATAAACGGAGAATGACTATTCTCCGTGTTAAGATACACGGAGAATAACATTCTCCGTGTCAAAAATACACGGAGAATGTCATTTCTAGGTCAAAATACAAGGAGAATGTCATTCTCCGTGTTAAGCTAAACGGAGAATGTCTTTTCTAGGTCAAAATACAAGGAGTGACATTCTTCGTGTATTTAACACGGAGAATGATCATTCTCCGTGTATTCTGACACAGAGAATGACATTCTCCGTGTCAAAAAACACACGGAGAATGGCCATTTCTAGGTCAAAATACAGAGAATGTCATTCTCCGTGTTAAAATACTAGCGGAGAATGTCATTCTCCTTGTCAAAACACACGGAGGATGACGTTCTAAGTGTGTATTAACACGGATAATGACATTCTTCGTGTATTTTATTACGGAGAATAACATTATCCGTGTTAGAAACACGGAAAATGATCATTTCTAAGTCAAAACACACAGAAAACGTCATTCTCTGTGTACTTTGACACGGAGAATGACATTCTCCGTGTTAGATACACATAATTACAAATTAAAATTTTGAAAAAATAGAATATTTTACCTTTTAGAAGTAGCTCCTCAACACGTTGACGAAGCTTCTCATTATCAGCAGTAAGCTCAGATTTCTGCTTTCTCAGGGAGTCTAGTTCCTGTTCCGACCCCTTTGCCTCTAGTTCTTCAACTCTTCTACGGAGTTTCTCATTATCAGCAATAAGGAGCGATTTCTCGTTCCTTATAGAGTCTAACTCCTTCTCCAAGCCATCAGTAACGAGCTCTACAGCACGTTGTTGGGCTACATCTGCCTCTAGTTTTTGGGCTCTTTTTTGGAGTTGCTCATTCTCAGCGATAAGCTGAGATTTCTCCTCCAAGACACGCAACGTATCTTCATTCTCAGCTATGTTTGTTGCTGGTGCTTGGGCTTCAGCTTGTGGTTCTTCTTCATCAACAGCATTATCTCCACCTTCTATACTATGCTGCTCTGCTGGGTCTTCTACTTCTTCAACAGTCAATGTAACAAAATCTTTGAATATCAATTCAGAATTCGTTTGAGCCCCTTGATATTCATTTTTGAGGAATATCGAGATTCTATTCCCATCCCATGTATAGAATCTCGGGTATGCGCTTATTGGTTTGCACTTCCTTTCTAACAGTTGACTGTGCTCTACAAACCAATACAAGAAATATATCGTACAACCTTCAATCTTCTTGTATGATATCTGTAAGCCCTCTGAATTTTCTGATTTTTTTTCGAATTTTCTAATGAATTATTTTCAATAATTCATTTCTATATAATTAATTTCGATCATTAAATGCTCTTTACCGTGACTTGAAATTCTAGAGCATCAGGGATGTCAGTCTCTGGAAACTTCCTTCTTGAAGTTTGTAGTAGATGAGATTATCTTCATATTGATATATCATGTCCCATCCAAACTCGTTCTCTTGTGCTCCTTTTGTATCGTGCAAGTTCGGGTCAATTTAGACCATTTAAATTATTAATTGATCTCCCACTCTTTTTCTTGATCCCCATAAGCACGTTACCGTGGCTTTTAATTTAGGAGCACCAGACTAGTCTTTTTCTTGAAACCAACTTGTCATGCCTGATCTACTCGAGACGCTCTTCACCCCTGACCTTCGTGTCCCACTCAGACACTCCATTTTGTGCTCCATTTCCTTCGCACAACTTTTGGTTGAATTTAGGCCAATTAATTATCTACCGTGAAACCTGATTTAATTTCCAATTTAATTTCGGGACCCGACATCGACCCAACCTAGTCGACCCCAAATAGGAACATGGCCCACATGAAGCCTACTACCCGCCTGACACTTGTGTCCCATTTATTTGAGCCCCCACATGCTACTTATTTACCCATGATTATAAACACCTATTTTAATTCGAATATTGCCCCCTGTCCGATTTTGGCCCAACCCGGCTCCACTGAACCCAACCCCAGCTCCATGTTGCCCTCCATCATGACTGTCCATACCCCCACTGATATTTTTCCTCTACCCCAAATATCTCTTTTTATGTAAATATCTAATTCTCTCATTGTATATATATATATATATATATATATATATATATATATATATATATATATATATATATATATATATACATAATATATATATACATATATATATTATACACACTCTCTCCTTAAAACACAAACACCTCACCCTCTCCTCTCCCCACGTGAGCACACCCCCACTCCCTACTCACAGCCGACCTCCCCCTCTCTCCATTTTCTCTCTCCCCTCTCTATCTAATAATATATCTCTCTCTCTCTCTCTCTCTCTCTCTTTATATTTAATATCTAATATCTATACACACATATACTATTCAATCTCGCTCCCACTTTATTCAACATAACCCCCCCCACTCCATGTGCAGCCGACCAGCAGCCCCCCCATTCCTTCTTCTTCATATTTTCTCTTCCCTCCTTCTTCTTCATTTTTTTCAAACCACACATCACCAACACCATCACCATGGCCATCTTTTCCTCCTCTCCTCCAACACCATGCCACCACCTCCTCCACCTACTGGCCGCGCCGCCGTGCCCACCACCGCATGTCGCGCCGCGCCAGGCCGAGCGCAGCAAGCCGCGCGGACAGCAGCCAACGCAGCAGCAGCTGCGAGCGCAGCGCACGTTGACAGCAGCGCGCGCGCGCACCGGCCGGCCGTAAGCCGCCCCGGCCACCGCCGCCGACAGCGAGCCCCCCCACGGCCGCGCGCGGGCTGGGCGACCACCCTGTGGCGGCCAACGTCCTCCGGGACGCGCCGTCGAGGCGATTCGCGCATTTTTCCCGGGCTTCCGTCGACGCGCGCGGTGCATTTTGGACCGCGACTTCGCACAAGTTTTCTGGGAGATCCGACCGTTGGATCGGCGAACTCCTTGCTCCGTCTCAATCTCGGTACATCCCTCTTCACTTCTGTCAAATTTCACCCGTTAATTTCGTCGTTTGATACATCAAAACTGGCCACCAAGTTGACGTTTTAATTTGTACTATTTTTGGACAGTTTTGCGATGCCAACTTCGCGGGTTCGTATCTTTGTCGTTGCAGCTCCATTTTG
Source organism: Iris pallida (assembly GCA_029216955.1). Taxonomy (NCBI): domain Eukaryota; kingdom Viridiplantae; phylum Streptophyta; class Magnoliopsida; order Asparagales; family Iridaceae; genus Iris; species Iris pallida. The sequence goes on from JANAVB010045070.1 coordinate 144,260, forward strand.
CGTGCTACCGGTTCCGGTGCACAGCTGGTATAACCCTCTTCCTGCCCCCTTTAGATTTCATTTCAGTTTGAGCTTGTTAGGTCGGTCGAATTCGACGCCAAAGTTGGCCGTTCGAATTCTTAGTGTTGCACTTGTAAAATTCCATTTTTGAACCCGGGACTCCGGATTCAATTTCTGACACCACCAGTAGACTCATGGCATCGTTCTGGCCTGTTTTCATATAAAGTTTGCTTGATTTGGGGAACGTGGGCCCTGGCACGCATTTCGGTGCAAAGCGGGTCCCACTTTCTGAGTCAACGGGTCAATTTGAGATCGGCTCATCGGAATCCAATTCCGGATATACCGTTGAGTTCGTATCGTCATTCTGGACTCGTTGACATATAATTTGCTGAGTTTTGAAGACATTGGCTCCGACACGCTTTTCCGTGCAAATCGAATTTTAATGTCCCGGTCAACGGACCAATTTGAGATCGGGTCAACGGAATCCAATTCTGGATATACCGTTGGGTTCGCATCGTCAGTCTGGATTCGTGGACATATAATTTATTAGGTTTTGTGCACTTTTATTTCGGCACGTTTTTCGGTGCAAAGTGTGTCCAACGGCGGACATCATTTTGGTCCGAAATTATCGTCTTGTCCCTGTGTCCAAATTGGACTTTTGGACAGGCTATTCTAGCTGATTTGACCATTCTGGACACGTTGGTGATGTTAGTTTCATCATCCGACAATATCTGTAGGTTTTCACCCTATCATTATAATCTTTCCCCTTTTGTGGTATTTGAGATCCATCGATTCCAGTGATTTCACAACCACTGAAATTGCATGTGTTGACCCTGTAGATGGTTGTAGAGGCTAGCTTTAACCCAGTTTGACCATGGTTGACTACTTTGACTGAACGTCGAAGTAGTGTCAACATTTGACCTAGGTTAGACTAGTTTTGACCCTGATTGACCACAGTTGACTATTTTGACCAAAGTCAACCGGAAGTCAACCGTAGCCTACAATTGACTAGAACTGAACCAGAGTTGACCAGTTGACTCAAAGTCAACTGTTAGTCAAGTTTGACCTAGAGTTGACTTAGGGTTGACCAGAGTTGACCAGTTGACCAAAAGTCAACTGTAAGTCGACCATTGACTTAGATTGACCTAGTTTGATTTGCTTTGACTTGTCTTGACCTAGTTTGACTTAGTGTGACTTGATTTTACTTCCAAACCCTTATGTTGATACAGTATTTCCACATATAGGTCCTCGAGGCACTGTTCTTGGACCAGTTGACATATTCCACCAGATCACAGGCGAGTACATTCTCTGATAATATCTCTGTTTTATGATATCGTTTATGTTTCTTGTATTTAGTGTAGATACCCTTGTTCTCTTGACACATAGTTCACACGGATTGGTATTTCCCTGGATCCCGTCATGAGATATTATTCCTCGCTCTCCTTGGTATATCTTGTGCAAGTATTTCTTGTTCCTTGTGCATTATATAGACACGATTCCTGCGAAGGCTAGCTACCCTCTCAGGGAATCGCGTGTCATGATGTGTCATGGTTGGATCCACTATACTGATCGGGGACGGAGAGTATTAGTGTAGATGTGTGGTCAATACCTGCCTTGTATATCTTGTGAACCTTGTGAATGCCAATCATACACCACACGTATGGTTGGCTAGATCATAACCTTGTGCAGACCCAATCCGGCCACATGTTGTAGCTAGTACTCACACACTTAGATAGATGTTTCTTGATTCTTGTACATGCCATGATCAGTTTTACTTGCCTTGTTCTAGCTCTAGATTTACAGCTTACCTTGCCATGATACTCACATGTACATTTCATAATTTCTTGTATATTCTCTCTATTTACTGCTACATTTTCAATATCGTATAATTAGAACTGTTATTTGAGATTTGTGTTCGTTCCATCCTGACTGGATATGTTGACAAAATTTTAGGAGTAGTTGTACCCTCAGTATTGGACTTCATGATGTTGCTAGCTGAGGTGGATCTCACTATTCTTCTATGTGAGTTACCTGGTAGTTATCCTTAGTTAGTCTTGTTGTTCCTTCTTTAGTTCATGTCTTATGATCATTGTAGATTTTAGTTGTTCTAGTGATATCGTTATTATTTCTTGTCTTATCTTCCTTAGTTTTCGTGATGTGACATGAGTACATTTCTAGTTTTGGATCTTTAGATGTTGTAGTTAGTATAGTATACTTGACAGCGTTCTACCGCCGATACCGCGACGTAGGCTGGGCGTGGCCCGCGTATTCGTACCCGTATATCCGGGTGCGGGTCGTGACACGTTTTTAGTGGTGGCCCATGCAGGTCAGTCTTTGCAGTTAATGCGAAGTCGTGGTAGTACTTGAGTTTATCTGTACTACTGCGAGCCTGCCCTAGGATTAAGGTTGAGTCATGGAATATTTGAGGATTTTGGTACTCAGTCACATATTAGGAACTTTTGGTAGATTCCAGGGATGACCCGTAGGAATCTTATTTCGAACTTTTTGAAACTTTTCCCATTTGTTCATGTCCATCCTGATTTCTGAAACATCTGTCCCTTATCAACTTATTCCTTCTTGGGATGAGTTTGTGGACCCCATAGGGAAGGTATAAGTTGGACTTATATATCATCCAGGTTGGAAAGAGAATATGATTTACCAACCTCGTATCATGGTCGAGGTTTGTTTTAGATTATATTCTACCATTTTCTATCTTGACCTAGGTAGTACCCTCGGGACTTTTCCTGAGATTTTCCTCTGAACCCTATCTCGGAAGTTGTTTCCGTTGTTTCTATTAACTTACCCTTGACTTGTTGTTGAATTTTAAATCTTAATATTCGTTGTTGACCTTTGATTTTGTTTTGGATAATTCTTTTATGAATTGAGTTAAGATATCCTGATAAACATATTTTGGACGAGAACGATGAGAACAGTAAGTGTCTACTTTACTTATGGAGTTTGGAATTTATTGCAGTCATATTAGCTAGCCTGACAGGGACATGGAGCCTGATTTTGGATATACTATCCTAGTTATGGAATTTAGATTCTCTTGCAGCCATACCGGTTGGCGTGGTAAGGAATCTAGATGACATGATAATAGGGTGTATACCTTAGTTATGGACTCTATCGTTTATTGTAGCTATGTTTACTGGCGTGGCGTAAATTCTGGCAACATGATTTTGGATAGACGTGTATGGTTATCAGGTCATATCTTAAGTTGATTCACTTCTTTTACCAATTGAG
>JANAVB010045071.1:0-42988 GCA_029216955.1 Iris pallida
ACGCTTCGTTCTCTGAAAAAATCTGTCAACTGTTCAGACTTTGGGAAGCGTGCTGCCAACTCTGGTGTCAGTTCAGCATTTAATGTTTGTGATGTTCGATGGACAGCTGAGTGGGCACATTGGTTGGTGTTCCACTCGGCATGGAGATGTGAGGGAGGGCGCATCCTCTGTGATGCGGGGTACTGTAGGGCACGTCTCTGTGATGCGCCTGATGTTGGAGGGCGCGTCCGTGTGATGTACTATTTGGCTGGCGCATCCGACATGTCCTTTAATGACGCGGCTGTCTCGCTCCTCGAGTGCTATAAATAGCCGTTTGGCTGAATTCGAGGCGTCCGGTTCATCCATTTAATGCAAATTCATTGCACAGAATTCGGAGAGTCATCCACTTGGCGCGTGGGTTTGATTTGCCCGGCCTATAAATAGTGGCATGGAGAGAAGGTTTGCTCCTTATTTCCTCACGTACTTCCAGCATGAACTTGGATATGTGGGTGCATTCTGTTGACGAAGTGCTCCCGAGGGTAAAGATGAGATGTCGTGTTGTCTTCGATGCACTTGAAGGTGACTGTTACATCCAAAAGACGGAGTCGAGGGCTTCTGAGGCAGGCGGAAGGTGCCTGTTGCATCCAAAGATAAGGATGTTCGGGCCTCGTCTCCGTTGTTCCGAAAGAGCCGTAGATCGGAATGGTGGTGCTAGGCTCTCTCTTCTTTCAAAGTGGGTGCCGCCCACTTTGATTGTGTTGAAAGCTCCTTGTGCCATGATTTCGATCACGGTCTTCCTTGGTCTTTGGAGGCTCTTTCGAAGCCTCCCCTGGCCACAGCATTTGCGGTGCTCTTCTCTTCCTTGGTTCCAGCCAGAGGGTTAAATGCTTTGCTTGGCGAAGCACTTATCAGGCGAGCCAGGCTGGAAGAGCGGCACATCTGGGCTCTGCTCGGCCAGGTGAGCCTGGTTGGAAGAGTTGCACATAACTGAGCTGCTGAAGGGATGCACATAACTGAGCTGCTGAAGAGATGATAGGATGTGCCTGGCTGGAGGCGCAGACATCTGTTGCGCCTGGCTGACAGCGCATGGTGACTGCTGCGCCTATCGAAAAGCGCATGGTGGTTGCTGCGCCTATCTGGAAGGCGCAGTGGTGGCTGTTGGCTGTAGATCTAGGATCCTTCCTTTGTAGAAATTCTCCTTTGTACAATTTTCTAGATGTAATAGACTTATATTTAATAAATAAAGTCCTCTTCGAATGTCTATGGCTTATTTGATTAGCTGTCCGAGTTCTGGCGCATGTAGTGTCTGGCGCATGGGCTTTCTGGTTGTGAATTTTCATGCTTCTACAGTGCTTGCCTTTCGGCCAAAATCAGAGACGCAACTACGCGATGAGGCTCCATTCCCGTGTGACCGTGCTACAATCCTTTGTGCCGTGGCTCGCAACTACGTACGACTCAACCATATCGCCGCCTCGCGGCCCTTTGCTACCAAATCATCAACTGACCCAATCAAGACTTGTGGGTTAAGTGTCACTCGACCAACTTTGCCTTGCGGCCTTTCCTGACTTAGACTCAGGACAACTCACATCCAAACTATATAACTTATATGTTGACAACATTAGACTCGACGCCACATCTCGTGCCGAAGCACGTCGCCTATGTTGATGTCACATCTTAGGACCAAACATTGTATTCCAACTGTACACACATTCAATAACTCAACTCAATCCAAAGGCACACACGCAGATTTGTCGCCATGTCGACTCATCTATATGAGTTGGTCACTGACTCCCAGAGCCATCCTGGACTCCTTTAGCTTGTTAGGCGGCCGCCCTTGCCAGGTGGGTAGCTAGTCCCGCTGGCAAGCCACTGCGTTAACTTGTACGGTCATCCAGCACGTGCTAATGCTGCTTCTCAAGAACCGGTCCCCTTCCGTCGGGCTACCATTCGAGGAAACTCTACCTTGTCGACAAGTTGTCCATGACCATGCAAGACTCGACTAAACTGACGTCTCACACAGTCATTTCACGTCTAGTGTTATCATCTCTTTCAGGGCCAAGTTCAATACGTCTCACCTCTGAGATCTTGCCTCGACGACCCGTAGTCGCGAGCATTCTTTCTTGCCCTATCATTTTACACAACTCAAGAACAACTATTCGCAACACTTTTCAAAACTCAATGAATCAACCGTAGCCCGTGCCTTAAAACTCTAGGACCGTGCCATCGTGTCTCAAACCGACTTCCGATCTACGCGACGCTATCGCCCAAGTCATACTTTATATGACGGGCCTTGGGATCGTGGGACTATTTAACTTGACAACCGCAGAAAGAGCGGGACAGCACTAGAAATGACTTAGGTCGATCGGCGTAACTTTGCCTAACTTAATCGAGCCTATAACTTGACCCAAGGGACGAGCAAAGGCTATGCCAAGCCTTGCATTATGGAAACGTGCATGCTTTGTCGAGCATTTACACGGGCGACACCTATGACTTAGGCCAACTCAAGTGTCGGAACAATTCGACGGGACCGTGCATGCTTTAACAAGCATTTACGCAGGCGACGCCTATGACTTAGGCTATTTCATAACTTTGTGTCGAAGACCAACTTTCTTCTCCCAAGCCACGGGACGAAGGATCGAGTGTCATTTTCAAAGCACGCCGTGCACCAGCTCTAAGCCGACCGTGGGACGTTTTCCATGTTCTAACTCAATTCGGTCCATCGGGATTATTCCCTTAGCTATGTGGATTCATAGCTTTTATTATTAAGCCTACTTGTACAAGTTGAAAATATGCGATTTATTATGTGAAGGCAAAGATGAGGCAAGTTCACCGAAACTACCCCACCTGAGCGAGCGAGCGGTCGCCTCGACCGAGCGATGTCTCCGAGTAGCCGTTGCAAGGCTAAGTCCGAACGCCGTCGGCGTTTCGATTCCTCCGATTGACTGAGCGGGACGGGGCACTACACCTCTTCCTCCTCATCTTCACTTTCATCTTCGCCTTCGTCGGCTTCGTCTTCCTCTTCGAATAATTCTACATCTTCTACATTATGTGTCGTGTAATACGTAACTTCCGTGGAGTCCACATCGACAATATTGGCTACAAGAGGTAGCTCGTCCTCCTGGTAAGCTTTTCGTCAACATCAAAAGTATCTCTAGCTTTAGTCTTGCATACTGCCCACCAGTCAGACTTCGTTGCTCCCCGTCTCGGATAAGCTGTGAAGTACGAGCTGAGCCTGAGTTGCTAGGACAAACGGTTTGTAGCCTTGATATCTACGCTTGTAGTTTATATCCACAAGACCATGTTTGTCAATTTTCCAACCTTGATTTTCAATCGGATCGAACCATTCACACTTGAACAACACGATCTTTGCAGGTTCTCTGCCATTATTATATGACAACTCCACAATCTCTCGCAAGATGCCAAAGAAATCATTTCCTGGATCGACGTCTTTGTAGTTCGAAGACTTGATACACAAATAACTGTTTTTGTGGAATCAAGATCCAGGAAGCTGTCTCTGATCGGAGCATTTGTCGACTTGAACCGAAAGCCATTGACACAGTAACTTGGCCATATTTTAACAAAAGTAATTAGTCCCTTGGCAAGAGTTCTAATTAATTCAATCTCGGGTAAAATTAGACGATCGACCTGAATATCAAAGAAGAGATAATAAGTTATTTATTGCGCAGTTGCATTAGAAGAGGCCAGTAATTACCGAGCTACTTACATATTCGCTCAACCAAGAAGGAAAATGACGTCTCATTTCTTATTCTAATGCTTTGTCTGTTAGGTAGGGTCTAACCAGCCTCAACTCATCATTATATGTGCTGGAAAACAACGAAGCAACCGCCGATTAGTACAATAATATTAGCTTATACTATTACATTGAGATGACGTAAACTCATCATTCCTTACTTACCCCTCTAGCTTCTCCACTTCATCCTCGTCGCAATTGAGTAATACATACAACTGAGCAGCCCTTAGCTCTTTATCATTCAAATATCTTCTTCATTTTCTCCGAAGGCTTTCCGGACGCATTAAATACTTTCAGTATTCCATCATTAAATTCTTGATATCCGTCGTTTTTTGGAGCCCTCGTTCTATTCGTAGCAACATGAGGTTTGAAATAGGAGGAGCAAAAATTTGTAATCTCTTCGAGAATATAGGCTTCAAAATAGAACCCTCGACCCGAGCCTTATTTTTCACATTTTTTTAGGTGATTCAAATGTCGCTCAAACAGGTACATCCATCGATATTCGATGGGTCCACCAATACGTGCCTCATAGGAAAGATGAATCGACAAATACTCTATAGAGTCGAAGAATCCAGGAGGAAACACCCTCTCTAGCTTGCACAGTATTATCGCAATGTCCTTCTCTTGCTTTTCTAGACGATCAACGAGCAATTTCTTAGAACAAAGGTCCCTGAAGAATATGCTAAGCTCCGTCAATGGATCCCAAACTGCCTGCGGTAGAAATTCTCGAAATGTAATCGGAATTAACCGCTCCATGAATACGTGACAATCATGGCTCTTCATATCTGTCAGTTTGTTCTCCTTGAGGTCGACGCATCTTCTCAAGTTCGAAACATACCCATCTAGAAATTTTAGACCTTGAATCCACCTACAAAGCCTCACTTTATCCTCCTTCTCCAGTGAGAAAATTGCCTTAGGCTGCTTCAACTTCCCATTTCCGTCCTCTATCAAATGCAATGCAGGACGTCTACATATTTCTTCCAAGTCCAATCTAGCCTTTGGATTGTCTTTCGTCTTCCCCTTTACGTCTATTACAGTATTAATTATGTTGTCAAACACATTCTTCTCGATATGCATGACATCAAGGTTATGTCTAATCAGATTGGTGCTCCAATATGGAATATCCCAGAATATACTCCTCTTCGTCCAGTTATGAGTGCGACCAAATCCGTCACACTTGTAGCCCGTAGCAGGCTGCTCAATAGCTCTTGGTAAATCTTTTACCTCTTTCCATATCGTGTATCCGGGCCACCTTGGCGGGGGATTAGCCTTCTCCACAACGCCAGCACGAAAAGCATTCATGTTCCTCCGGTACGGATGATCCTTCGACAGGAATTGTCGATGACAATCGAAGAAGCACGGTTTACCTCCGTGTTTCAAACGGAAAGCCTTAGTGCTGTCCATGCAATACGGACATGAAAGACGACCATGCGTGCTCCATCCAGATAACATTCCATAGGCCCGGAAAGTCGTTGATGGTCCACATAAGTGCTGCCCGCATCTGGAAATTTTGTTTTCTAGATACATCATACGTGTTGGAACTTACTTTCCACCGATGATTCAACTCATCAATCAATGGCTGTAAATACACATCGATGTTCCTTTTCAGATTGTTTGGACCTGGGATAATAACAGTGAGGAACATATACGGAGTCTTCATGCACATCCAAAGCGGTAGATTGTACGGGGTGACGATCACAGGCCAACACGAATACTGGGATCCCGAAAGTCCGAATGGGGTAAACCTTTGGAGCAGAGACCCAATCTGACATTACGCGGATCAGAAGCAAAATCTGGATACTCTCGATCAAAGTGCTTCCATGCTTCTCCATCAGATGGGTGATCCAACACTCCTTCGGTATGTTTCCGCTTATGCCAACTCATGTTTTATGCAGTTTCCTTCACCATAAACAACCGCTGCAACCGCGGCGTCAACGGCAAGTAGTGCATCGAAGAGGTAGGCTTCCTGGCACCGACAGACTTTTCTCTACCACATGCCTTGTAGCGATCGATACCACAAAATCTGCAGGCGTCTTCATCCTTGTCGTCTTTGTAGTACAACATGCACCCGTTGCGACAGGCATCGATTTTTTTGTATCCCATCCAGAGCGATCTAACCATCCTCTTAGACCGGTAGAAGTCTTTAGGCAACTTCGCACCCTCATGCAATATTTCTATAAGCAACTCCATAAGACGGTTGTAGCAATCTTGCGACATGTTAAAATCGGACTTGATGCTCAACAATCTTGTAACCACCTCCAACGGTGAATGATCCTCACAACCAGGATATAATGGAGTCCTTGCATTCTCCAGCAACTCCATGAACTGTGCAGCATCGGGGTTCGGTGCCTCCTCAGGTGCATCATGATCATCCGGATCGAAACTAGGCCCGGCCACGTCAAAAACTATGTTCACCAATCCATCATCGTAAGGAGCGTTGTTGTGGACATCCACATAAGGCTCGTACTCCGATGCTAAAGAACAAGTTCTCCGTGCTCGCTCCACTGATAGTAATTTGGCGTGAAACCCTTCGAGTATAAATGATACGTGACATCCACTTCTGGATGACATTTCAAGTTGCGACATCTCACACACGGACACTTAATTTTGGTACCGTCCATGTACTGAGGGAACGCCTTGGCAAACTGCAGGAACTGGTGTACATCCTCTATGAATTCATCCGTAAACTGCACATGTCATCAGGATAACGGTTGCACATCAAAGTACGATTCCGCAGATAGTAATTCAGCTCCATAATTCTGTAAGATAGATACATCAAGGTAGTGAATGATATGCAAGTGTCAAAGCTTTGAAATAGTAGCTCAACCGAGGGATAGAGTTAATTGGAGGAAGTTACTGGAGAAAGTGAAGACCGACATGAACTGATGACGCACGAAAATGAGGGTCTCAAAGCTGGAACAAGTCAAGTTGTGCTTTGGAAAAAGAACTCTTGCAAGCTCTTTGTTCACAAAGCAAGCTATAAATAGAGAATACAGAACAAATAACGAGTTCGTAACTCAAGTATAGAGCATACAAGAGTCATAAACTCGAGAGATGTTCTGCATTCGTTATGTATGCTTTATGCACAAAGAGCTTAACAAGAATAGAATATATCCAAAACACAACTTTACTTGTTACAACTTTGATCCCCAAATTCTCGTTTGTCAGTTCATGCGGTCTACACTTTCCGCAGTATATGTACACATGACATTTTACGTTAAATGTTCAGAGATTATCGGTCATCTTCTTTTCGCATTGCTAACTTTTGTTTCGCGTGTTTGTGCGTGCGGTGGTCAAAGATTATCGCGGCGGCATATCACCCGTGTCTACATAAGGATGTCGCTACAATATTTCATATAGGGTTGGCTGCTCGATCGATTTCATTTTTTCATCCAAAATTTTTGTTCTTCCGCCTCCTTCCCCCTCGACGAGCTCCTCCCCTCGGCGACCCCCTCCCCCCTCAGTGACCCCTCCTTCATCGGTGCAGCGATCGCGGCGGCATATCACTCAAAGGCTGAGTTGTATAAGTCAAGTTTTAGGATATTAGTCTATATGTTATGTATAGTCCAATAGAGTCAACTCTAAGCTAAACTAGTCCAACTTGGTCAAACTAGCCATTTCTAAGTTGTATAAGTCAAGTTTTAGGATATTAGTCTATATATTATGTATCTATATTGTATCTAAGCTAAACCGAGTCAACTTTATACTAACATAACTTTATAAGTTAAGTATAGAGTATTACTAAAAGAACTTTTGGACTTATAGTCCTAGGCATATTGAATCAGATGTTGGCAAATCAGTTGGTTTAGAATGTTAGGTTGCAGATATTGAAGTGGATAGAGGTAGGTTCGAGCAAGTGGTCATTTACAATTAAGACTCTGACACTATGGTCAAGTATCATAACTGAATCCTTCTCCATGTCAAAATAATGATGTTAACCTTAGCTGAGAGTAAGCATTTAATGTTTCCAATTGAGTACTCACCTAGACAGGTTGCACTAATGTTAACAGTAGGAATGATATTTGGAATGGTTTATGAAGTGGTGAATCAACATTAGGTAGTTGGATTTATTTCAGACAACCATATTAGTATGTGGAGGGCCAAACAGTTGGTGTTAGATGTAGACTAACTAAACTGTGAAAGAAGATGGATATTTGTATGAGTTAGCTTCAGTAGAAAGACCGTGACTCTGCATGAGTCATATTTGTCACGACCCGGTCCCAATTACTTGGGTCGAATCGGATCATGCCCAGCCTGCACCGTTGTTGAGACGGCGGCGGTAAGCTGTATCCACTTGCAGGTAATATCAACAACACAATAATTGCCATAATTTATTATTCCGAATTTAAAAAGTTTTACAATGAAATGAAAGATTCAACTTAAATCCATTTTCTACATACATCATGAAGAAAAAAAAACTCTAGGCAAACAACTCATCAGTCTCGAAATCATCATCCTCTAGTTGGGACCTCGGGAAATATCGCGGAACAAAGTCTCATCAGTGTTACCTAAAAATGTTGGGTCTCCAGTCAGGAGTGAGCAAAGTACAATTCATGCTAATTTGACAATTGAAAATAATAGAATCATGCACTTTTAAACAATTTGAAATAAATATTTTCCAGCAGTTAAAACATTGTGATGTGAATAGGCAATAAAATATGACCGGATTGGGTTGTACAGTGAAAGATATGGCTTATCCCCGTTTGTAAGAGAGGTAAGTTCGCACAGTTGTTATACTAATTTGGATGTGGTCATACTCATTACACTACTCCCCCAGTCCCCAAACAGTTACAGTAGTTACAGTAGTTACAGTCAGTACTCTCAGAGAGAGTCCCGTATTGCATCGTGGTTTAAACTTGCATTAAAACGATTACTAAATAATTGTAAACTAACACAAAATATACTTGCCTCAGGTTTGACTGGACTTGAAGGGTTGAGACCTCGGGATTGAAATTAGCCTCGTCCTCGAAATCCTACAGTCGAGAAGTTCATCTCAGATTCCAAAATTGTCGTGCTAACTATGCTAGTTGCAATCTCTAAGTTTTGTCCTAATCAATTTTAATCTTTATTTAGTTAACACGAACAAAATGCGATTATCGGTGCGTTGTAATTATGAAACATCAATTTATATTAATTTCCAAAAAACTTGTATTTATCAGTTTATTCGAAAAACTTGGTATTTATAATTATCTATAAAAATACATTTTCCTTTAAATGAGAATAACATGAATTTCTAAAATATTATAATTATTATCAGTATTCCTAAATTTAAGCTTTCGCACATCCACCAGAAAATCATATCCACATTACTAATTATTATAAATTTGCAGAAAATAAATGGGCTTATGTCCTTTACAGACCATTTTACATGAATTAAAATAAGAAGGAAAATATTAGTTAGTCCCTAAAAATCCTACAATTTAATTAAAAAAATAAAACTAATAATAAATTAAATAGTGAGTCTCAGATATTGGTCCAATCATCGTATAGGCTAATGCCTCAACGTCCGGGCGAAACCGGGTTCGTTTGCACTTAGCCAGGGCCCATTGACCAATACGGTCGTCGCCCAAAAATCCAAAATAATATTCTTTTCCGAAAACCATTTTAAAATTATATAATTAAATTTTATAGGAAAAATCCGGCAGCACTTCCTCTATTTTCGGTCAACCCAAAAACTGGAAAATTTGCCAACAAACTCCAATATAAGTCGCGAATCAAGAGAACCAAATATATATGAATTTATATACAAAAAAATTACGTTCCCGAGACGTATTCGGAAAACCCGAAACTATTTCGAAATTCCGAAACCATCTTGGAAACATCACAGCAACCAACAGAACTTTTTCGAAAGTTCCTCAAAAAATTCCAAACCATCAGAACTAACCCGAAAATTCCAGAAATCATTTCCAACTCCCTCGGAATTTCCGAAATATCTCAAAGAAACCACAGAACACACAGAAATCCAGAAAACCACAGAAATAACATATAACAGTGGTTCCGAAAATTTCCGAAACCAAGCACGCAACCGAAAACCAAATTTCCGAAGAAATTTGTGGACCAAAATTATCATCACAGACACCAGGGAGGGACGAACTACTGTGATTACACAGAAATTACCCAATATCCGTTTGTCGGGGAACCGCGGGATAATTCTCGGGAATGGATCGGACAGCGGGTCACGTTCGGAAGCTCGCCGGAGACAGAGAAACACCGGTCAGCAGCGTAATGGGGCCGGACACTCGCACAGGAGGGGGTCGGGCGGCCCGGGAACGGCGAGCGACGGGGCGCCGGCTACGAAAGGGGTGCGCCGGCCAGAGGGGGTCAGCCAGGGGTCGGGTTCGCCAGGATCGAGTGGGGGAAGACTAGGGCTTGGAGAATTTGGGGGAAAAAGAGATGGTGGTGAAGATGGTGGTGGGAAATGGTTGTTTATATAGGAAGAAAGTGGAAGGAGTTACCGAAGTTGGAGAGCCACGGCCGTTCGGAAAGGAAAGGAGGAGTTGCCGGAGGTTACGGGGAGGCGATCGGCCTAGGGTCGGCCAAGCTCCCGAAGAGTCTTTGTAACTCTCGAAGAACCAACAGTAAGGAGAATGAAGAGAATGGAAAGTTTCCTTCTCTCTCAAAACTAATGAATTAAAATATAGCCTTAATGGGTATATAAGCTAAATGGGTATGGATATAAGCAAACTTATTGGGTTTGGGCTTTGGAAGCTTGGGCTTCTAATATAAAGGCTTTTCTAAAAATGATTTAATGGTTTTAAGTAATAATAAGTTGTGGGCCAAAGGCTTAAATAAAACTCAATTAATTCCAGGCTTCTAATGTAGTGCCCCGACCCGCAAAGTCAATCGGAGGAATCGAAATGCCGACGGCGTTGGAACTAAGCCTTGCAACGGCTCGCCCGAAGACATCGTTCAGGTGGGGGAGTTTCGGTGAACTTACTCCATCTTAGCTTGCACATAATAAATCGTGTTTTCAACTCGCACAAGTAGGCTAATATAAAAGCTACGCACCAACATAGCTAAGGGAACAATCCCGTCCCGTCGGAATGTCATAGAACATGGAAAAGTGTCCCACGACCGTCTTAGAAATGGGTTCAGCGTGCTTTCAAATACACTCGATCCTTCGTTCCCGTGGCTTGGGAGAAGGATGTTGGCTCAAGTTGCTAAGTTGCCCCGACACTTGATAGCCTAAGCCTTAGGCGTCGCCTGCGTAAATGCTTGCTAAAGCAGGCACGGTCCCGTTGTGCAAGGCTTGGCATAGCCTTCGCATGTCCCGTTGGTCCCGTCGACTTGTCCCGATACTTGAATAAGCCTAAGACATAGGCGTCGCCCGCACGAATGCTTAACAAAGCATGCACGGTCCGGTCCCGCAAGGCTTGGCATAGCCTTCGCACGTCCCGCAAGTTAAGTCATCTTTGTACGGCTTGTTGGCTTAAGTCTAGGCACCCAAGACTTGGTTGTTAAGTCGACCCCGTGCCTAGCACGCTCCCTCGATGCGTAGCTCGGCGTAGCCTTCGCTCGTCGAGTCATTGCCCGTATAAGTCAACAAGAGTTGCTCTAGGCTAACGAAGCCATTCCTAGCGCTGTCCCGCTCTAGCTGCGGTTGTCAAGTCAAGTAGTCCTTTGAGAACAAGGCTCGTCGTATGAGTATATGACTTGAGCATTAGCGTCGCCTAGAGAACCATGTCTGTCTAAGGCACGAGCCACGGCCGAATACTCTTAAGCATGCCGGTCCCGTCCGGTCATGTCCTGCTTGAATACTTTTGAGCATGCCGGTCCCGTCCGGTCATGTCCTGCTTGAATACTTTTAAGCATGCCGGTCCTGCCCGGTCATGTCCTGCCTGAATACTTGATAAGTCCCGCACACGAGATTGGTCCCGCGGCTTGGGAGTCTCGATAGAATAAAGGAATGCATGGTCATGTTAAGGAAAGACTGGATAGATTGGATAGATCGAGTCTTGCATGGTCATGGACAACTTGTCGACAAGGTGTAGTCTTCTCGGGTGATCTCCTCCGGGGCACCGGGATCATCCGCCCGGGAGAAGCGAGTGTGGCTCAAAGTAGGATGCTGGATGACCGCATGGGAGTATCGGCGCTTCCGGGGCTAGCTACCCTTAGAAGGGCGGACCGATACCCCCGCCGAGCCATGTCCAAGATAGCTTGAAATTGCTAGTGACCACTCATGTAGATGTGTCGGCAATAGCGGCACACCGCGTGTATGCCTTTGGATTTGGGTCTAGTGCTTGAATGCAGGTCCTGTTGGTAACACAAGGTCTGGGCCTAAGACTGGGCTGCAGCGTAGGCACCGTGCTTGTCACGATAGATTGGCGTCGGGATGTCCATGAGATTAATGCTAGGTTTGGCAAGTCTTGTCTAAAGTTGGTTCATGAGTCGACCAGGAAGGCCGCAAGGCGGTAGCACGATAAGTCTTGATAACTTGCGAGGCGCGGCCTCAATCTTGAAGCACAGCAAAGTCTAAGTAAAGTCTAAGGCACGACCTGCACGAGTCGTCCCGTTGCCGTCCTTGGCACTTGAATCGTTAGCACAAGAATTGGTCTAGTGGCGCTTGAGTTTAATCAAAGGTCCTGGCACGGCCGAGTTCACGTGAATTGCCCCTCGACAAAGCACAGTCTTGAACAAGTCTAAGTTTGGAATAGAATGTGGCACGACCCTGCCGTCCCGCCTTGAAGTTTGGTCAAGTACCTAAGCGATGAGGCACTGCCTCGATCAAAACACACGTTGGCAAGATAGCGTGACCCTGTCGTTGCACGACCTTGTCGTTGCATCGCTAGTTATCAACTGAGACGTCCTTGTCCTAAAATGAATCCTAAGGCAAGACTAGAAAGACAATTGAAAGGGTTTAAGCTGCACAAAGTAAATGAAACGTGTCGGTTATGTATGGGTGGGCGAGAAGCTCACTCCACCAGTACAGTGGTACTGACACCCATAGTGTTTCATGTGCAGGCACAGGTAGAAGCTCGTGGCGCGGAGCTCGCTTGGATGCGTCGAGGCATGGAGTTCCTTGGCGAGTCGAAGCGTGCGGCCGCGTGACCCGAAGACTTATACAGGACATAATGTATGGACATCGCCTTCCGAAGCTTCCGCTGGATTCAAGTATTGTATCGAGAGAAGAGAGAGAGAGCAGAGTGACTTGTAACATGAGTGAAAAGTGAGCCTGAGAGACTTGTAATCGGCCTTGCGCCCAAATGTAATCTTGTATTCAATATCAATAAAGAGATTCTTTTGAGTTACTTGTGTCTATGTGTTCTTCTTTAAATTCCGCTGCAATGTTTTCAATGTTTCTGCTTGGGACTTCTGTGCGACGACCCCGTCGCCGCCGATGTAATCGGCCGTTATGGAATTGCCTTGCACGAGCGCAATCTAGGCTCGTGCGGCATCACGCCTTAGCGAGGACGATCGCTCCTACGGGAGCGGGGCGTGACATAATGGTATCAGAGCACGGCTTTACGTCCTTGGACTTCATGTCGAATTTCTCAGTTTTGAAAGCTCGTCGTTGGAAAAGAAGTGCGCGCTCTCTCTCGATTGTCCCTCGGCATGTCCATACAATAAGTCTAAATATTTTCGAAAGCTCGTACAAGCGTTCACTCAAACGCATCGATAGGCAAGGCCTTTGTGCCGAACGTTGCAAACTTGACTCGATTGAAAACACGTGCTAATGTTAGCAAGTCGCGCGTGTGCCCGAATAGTACTACGTCGACCTTAGCAAGTCGCGTTCATGCCTAATAGTCCAACGTCGACCTAACATGAGCATGCAAACTCAATAGTCCGTACGGGATAGCTATGCACACGGCCTTTTGGCTAAGTTGTGTTTCGCGTCGCGCACCTCGACCCTTGGTGCAACGAATCGCGAACGATATAAAGTATCGCTCGGTCGGGGGTGGAGATGCACTTAGAGTGTCTATCGATAGGAATGCTATCGAGTTAACGCTTAGGCGTACACGAAGGATTGACTTGGGTTTCGAATATAGCGCGAACGACTTTGTGCGTCGGTACGACGCGAGCGACTACGCTAGTGATTCGTCGAACGAATCTAAGAGATGTCTTAGCGCATGATGCGAACTTGATTGAGGACTAGAACGGATGGCTCGAATCCGAGTGGTGTATGGATTTTTCTTGGAAATCATTCGAGCGGAAATTGAGGATTTCGAGTATGTCGGCGAGGCGATGCGATCGCGCAAAGCCTTAGAGCGCGTCACGTTTAGTTGGACGTGACTTCGTGTGTCTCGAACGAGCATCTCGTTCGGACGACTTGCGAGTAGGCAACGCGAGTAGAAATCGATATCGAAATGATTCGAACCGATGAATGAAAATGAATGGTCTTGATCGAGGAAACTTAGAGGAATCGCACGTACGATTTCGGATTGATACAAATGAAAGTGACTTGGGTTTTAACGACGATCTTGAAATGAGCTTGAGGAATAGTATCGAGCTTGATCTTGAATATCGAGGAAATTGTGGGATATCCAACTCGGACAATAGCATCAGTCGCACGATCGAAATTGGTTGCAAGGAAGATCGTCAGGTTACACATATCGTCGATGGTATTGAGGCGTATCAGAGATCGATATGCGATAACTCGGGGGTACTCTGACTCGGCAAACGAACGTGCAAATGTTATTGTTCCGATGGATGTTGTAATCGGGATATTGAAATGTATCGAGGAAAAGATAAACTTGGCTCGAGGATTTTCTGGTTGAACAAATGACGTGGACTGTCGAATCGAATCTGTCTCGGATGAAAATGAAAATGCTTGGATTACTTCGACGATAACCCCAACGTCGACATTCTTGTCTTATGCGAGCGCAATTCCAGCCTCGCACATGCGTCGCGCCGATTAGGGCGATCACTCCGCGTGAGCGCTGGTATGGTGATTCATACAGCGGGAGTGATCAAACTTGCTTGGCGTGGCAATTTGTATGCTTCGACTTGTGGTTTGACGCGAAGGTGACTCGTGAATGAATCAGTGTGCTTGAGGATTGAGTAGGTCCAATCCGCGTATCGAGAATGAATGATCTAGACTCAAACAAGAGTTACGCCCCGATGAGAACGATTATTCTGTGGGCGCGTTGCATGGTGATTCATAAACCGTCGTGGATAATCGGACTCGCGTGAGATTGGGGTACAATATATTGTCGAGCTAGATACCTTGTGATCGAGTACACGAATTGGTTAGAGTTGGAGATTGAACGGATTTGAATTCCGTGCAACGAACGTGTTGATGCGAATAGGTGATCGTGCTCGATGTTTAGAAATCTGAGTGACGCGAGCTTGGGTAGAAAATCCCGTACTACCGACTATGGTTTGACCCTAGGATTGGGGTCAGTGTTGGCATTATTGTTGGGGAACTATGATTCCAATCCTGACATTGACTTAGCCTCGAAAAGATTGGCCTAGCGGTTAGGCGAAACGCCCTGTTGCAAGTGTTATCAATCAAGGATTGATCTTGAGGATTGTTTGAATGGATAGTGTGAATCACAATGTAGGAAATCCTGCTCACGAGACTCGGCTGACATGCATATATTTCAGGGACGCCTGGGTATGTGCACGATGCGACTCGAGTGAGAATGTCAACTCTCTATCATGCGGCTTGGTTGAATGCATGTATTTTGGGGACGCTTGGAATGCGTGCACGATCCAGCCAAGTGATACGTTGAGTTCAAACACGACTGGGGAACGAGAGTGTCGAGATCTTGAAATCGTGTTAACGGAAAGATTGATAAGTCGTGCGAGCGTAGCTCGGAATCGAAGGAACGCGTAGGCGAGATATACGAATAAGTCTTGGCCATAGAAATGGTAGGATGGCCTGCCCTCAGGAAAGTCTCGAGGACGAGACTTGTTCTGAGTGGTGTATGTTGTAGTGCCCCGACCCGCAAAGTCAATCGGAGGAATCGAAACGCCGACGGCGTTGGAACTAAGCCTTGCAACGGCTCGCCCGGAGACATCGTTCAGGTGGGGGAGTTTCGGTGAACTTACTCCATCTTAGCTTGCACATAATAAATCGTGTTTTCAACTCGCACAAGTAGGCTAATATAAAAGCTACGCACCAACATAGCTAAGGGAACAATCCCGTCCTCGGAATGTCATAGAACATGGAAAAGTGGTCCCACGACCGTCTTAGAAGGGTCAGCGTGCTTTCAAATGACACTCGATCCTTCGTTCCCGTGGCTTGGGAGAAGGATGTTGGCTAAGTTGCTAAGTTGCCCCCACTTGATAGCCTAAGCCTTAGGCGTCGCCTGCGTAAATGCTTGCTAAAGCAGGCACGGTCCCTTGTGCAAGGCTTGGCATAGCCTTCGCATGTCCCGTTGGTCCCGTCGACTTGTCCCGATACTTGAATAAGCCTAAGATAGGCGTCGCCCGCACGAATGCTTAACAAAGCATGCACGGTCCGGTCCCGCAAGGCTTGGCATAGCCTTCGCACGTCCCGCAAGTTAAGTCATCTTTGTACGGCTTGTTGGCTTAAGTCTAGGCACCCAAGACTTGGTTGTTAAGTCGACCCCGTGCCTAGCACGCTCCCTCGATGCGTAGCTCGGCGTAGCCTTCGCTCGTCGAGTCATTGCCCGTATAAGTCAACAAGAGTTGCTCTAGGCTAACGAAGCCATTCCTAGCGCTGTCCCGCTCTAGCTGCGGTTGTCAAGTCAAGTAGTCCTTGAGAACAAGGCTCGTCGTATGAGTATATGACTTGAGCATTAGCGTCGCCTAGAGAACCATGTCTGTCTAAGGCACGAGCCACGGCCGAATACTCTTAAGCATGCCGGTCCCGTCCGGTCATGTCCTGCTTGAATACTTTTGAGCATGCCGGTCCCGTCCGGTCATGTCCTGCTTGAATACTTTTAAGCATGCCGGTCCTGCCCGGTCATGTCCTGCCTGAATACTTGATAAGTCCCGCACACGAGATTGGTCCCGCGGCTTGGGAGTCTCGATAGAATAAAGGAATGCATGGTCATGTTAAGGAAAGACTGGATAGATTGGATAGATCGAGTCTTGCATGGTCATGGACAACTTGTCGACAAGGTGTAGTCTTCTCGGGTGATCTCCTCCGGGGCACCGGGATCATCCGCCCGGGAGAAGCGAGTGTGGCTCAAAGTAGGATGCTGGATGACCGCATGGGAGTATCGGCGCTTCCGGGGCTAGCTACCCTTAGAAGGGCGGACCGATACCCCCGCCGAGCCATGTCCAAGATAGCTTGAAATTGCTAGTGACCACTCATGTAGATGTGTCGGCAATAGCGGCACACCGCGTGTATGCCTTTGGATTTGGGTCTAGTGCTTGAATGCAGGTCCTGTTGGTAACACAAGGTCTGGGCCTAAGACTGGGCTGCAGCGTAGGCACCGTGCTTGTCACGATAGATTGGCGTCGGGATGTCCATGAGATTAATGCTAGGTTTGGCAAGTCTTGTCTAAAGTTGGTTCATGAGTCGACCAGGAAGGCCGCAAGGCGGTAGCACGATAAATCTTGATAACTTGCGAGGCACGGCCTCAATCTTGAAGCACAAGCAAAGTCTAAGTAAAGTCTAAGGCACGACCTGCACGAGTCGTCCCGTTGCCGTCTCTTGGCACTTGAATCGTTAGCACAAGAATTGGTCTAGTGGTGCTTGAGTTTAATCAAAGGTCCTGGCACGGCCGAGTTCACGTGAATTGCCCCTCGACAAAGCACAGTCTTGAACCAGTCTAAGTTTGGAATAGAATGTGGCTCGACCCTGCCGTCCCGCCTTGAAGTTTGGTCAAGTACCTAAGCGATGAGGCACTGCCTCGATCAAAACACACGTTGGCAAGATAGCGTGACCCTGTCGTTGCACGACCTTGTCGTTGCATCGCTAGTTATCAACTGAGACGTCCTTGTCCTAAAATGAATCCTAAGGCAAGACTAGAAAGACAATTGAAAGGGTTTAAGCTGCACAAAGTAAATGAAACGTGTCGGTTATGTATGGGTGGGCGAGAAGCTCACTCCACCAGTACAGTGGTACTGACACCCACATAGTGTTTCATGTGCAGGCATAGGTAGAAGCTCGTGGCGCGGAGCTCGCTTGGATGCGTCGAGGCATGGAGTTCCTTGGCGAGTCGAAGCGTGCGGCCGCATGACCCGAAGACTTATACAGGACATAATGTATGGACATCGCCTTCCGAAGCTTCCGCTGGATTCAAGCATTGTATCGAGAGAAGAGAGAGAGCAGAGTGACTTGTAACATGAGTGAAAAGTGAGCCTGAGAGACTTGTAATCGGCCTTGCGCCCATAATGTAATCTTGTATTCAATATCAATAAAGAGATTCTTTTGAGTTACTTGTGTCTATGTGTTCTTCTTTAAATTCCGCTGCAATGTTTTCAATGTTTCTGCTTGGGACTTCTGTGCGACGACCCCGTCGCCGCCGATGTAATCGGCCGTTATGGAATTGCCTTGCACGAGCGCAATCTAGGCTTGTGCGGCATCACGCCTTAGCGAGGACGATCGCTCCTACGGGAGCGGGGCGTGACATCTAACATGTGGCTAAATAATGATATGAATGACAACTAAATTAATTTTTAAAATGCTTTATGTTTCAATTCGGGTTCAGGTCTGGGCTGACAATCAAAAATCCATGTTTAAATATTTTTGAAAAGAATTTTACATTTCAATGATTTAATAATACTAATATTAACTTCACAAACACACAACTAAATGATTTAAAATAATTTAGAAAATTGTGGGTTTCACAATATTAGAGGAGTTACTCTGCATAATCATGTACTAAGTATAAGATATGGGTTAGGGCTTAATGGGCTAAGCTAAGCTAGGAGTCCAATAACACCAATAGTAATGTCTGTAACTAGGGTATTTGTGAATATTATGTATCAATATGAGAATAAAATTTGGATAGTAATTTAACATATTATTTATCTTATATCTAGAATACCCTAATTTAGCCAAAATTTGAGCACATAGGTGTCATAGTGTGTGCGCGTCAGTGTTGTGTCATGTGTCAAAGTGTGTGTGTGTGTCAAAGTGTTGTGTCATGTGTCAAAGTGTCGTATCCATGTGTATACGAGCCGGTTAGGGTTAGGGTTTACCTGATCAACCGTGGCAGGAGGGGAGGGGCGACGACGAGGGGGAGCGACGACGGCGAGGGGGAGCGGCGGTGGAGGTGGCTGGAGCTGGCTCTGGCGAACGGGAGGGACGCTCGAACGAGGGATCGGGCGCGACGATGGCGAGGGGGAGGAGGGGGTCGACGGTCTCCGGAGGAGGCGGGGAGCGGCGGTCACCAAAGGAGGGGATCGGGGAGCTGATGGGGGGAGGGGGAGGGTTGGGGAGGAGAGGGAATGGTTTGGGTTGGGGAGAGGAGAGGGGTCGCCGAGGGCAGTCGGTCGGGGGCCGAAGGGGGTTTGGGTCGCCGGATCGGGGTTGGGGGGGGAAGGATGAAAGAAATTTGGGGGCAAAAGTAATGGGGGAATAAAAACTCGAACCTGACCTATATTTTCAATTTAGCGACGTCATATTAGAACGTCGGTAAACGTCGCTAATATCAGTGATATTAGCGATGAAGTAATAAATACGTCGGTAAACGTCGCTAATATCAGTGATATTAGCGATGAAGTAATAAATACGTCGGTAAACGTCGCTAATATCACTAATATTAGCGACGTTTACCGACTTATACGCGACGTGAGCTCTTTAAAACGCAAACGTAGTTTAAATACGTCGCTGTAAGTCGCTAATAATGACGTCTTGCGATGTTATAAAAAAACGTCGCTAAATTATTTTTTTTGCGACATTTTCTTAAAACGTCGCTAATTACATCGGTAATATGACTTATTTTGGTAGTGTATCAGCCTGCAATCTGTCACTACCATAATAAGTCAAATTAGCGACACCGAGAAACGTCGCTAATATACAAAAGAAAACGTCGCTAAATATTTAGCAATGTTTTTAGCGACGAATTCATGATGTCGCATAATCGATATACGGTCGCTGACCCCAAAAATGTCGTTATTCGTTTTGTAGCGACGTCCCTCACGACGAAGTAACGTAGTTGATATAGCGACGACGTGTCGTTGCTAATCAGCGACATCAAACTTTTTTGCTAAACATCGTCGATTTAGCGACAAATAAAGCGACGTTTTGCTATGACAATGCTGACGTGGCAATCATTTCCATGTCAGCTACATAGCGACATTGCGCGACAGAATTAGCGACATTACGCTACGACAATGCTGACGTGGCAAGAATATGTCATGTTAGACGTGTACCGACGGGGCCGATATAGCTTAGCGATGTTCGGATACACGTCTAGCGACGTAAAAAATCGTCGATGGACGTCACTAAACTGTAAAAAAAAAAAGAAAAGAAAAGAAAAGAAAAGAAAAAACAGAAAGCAGTTTGTTTTCAGTCCATAATCTGTCTGCATTTATTAAATCATAGTTTATAAAAACTAGACCATGAGCAGCTTGAATTTTCTGGGTTTGCCGACCCCCTTCAGTGGAACACTCAACACCAGAAAAGCATAGAGGGAATGCATAAAAATACATAAATTTGTATTACACTAAACTAATAGAATAGAATGTAAATACATAAGACCCAAAAATGGAACACTCAACACTACACATCAAATACTGTCCAATAAAGATCCAACAATGGGTAGCACATCATCAAATACAACGATAAAATAATATAACTAAAAGTCTGAGATAAATACATAAGATTCAAAATTGGACCAACATATAAACAAACAAATACAAACTGTCCAATGAAAGACTGCGACTGATCAGAAGGAGGAGCACCACTGCGCATCTTTCGTCATGAGAATCCTAAACTAGATAAGTTCCAATGGCACCATTCTATTCCAATAATTTTTTTTTTAAAACGATACACCTTCCAAGAAGTAGATAGCAGACGAATATGATAAATCACCTTGAACCCTTTCTTATAATTACCAAATTTATACTAATATTTTTCATGAGGAAATAGCCAGAGCAAAATCATGGTTTAACTGAGTGGCTCGGCTTATGCATCTCTAGCCGCGGCTCTTTGAAAATTTCATTTCTTCTAACAATTGACAACCAAAATGAGGTTACACTTCCATCTACCACTTTGTTTCAATGACACATCTACTAGTCCAAGAGGCCACTTGAATTGATCAATATGGTAACGTTACAAGTCAACCACAATTACGTACCTTCATCTATAGCAAAGACCAACACGAAGTGTTCACTTGGTTAAGTCCAATATTAGGTATAGTAGTAGTATAGTTTTGGATGGATCTATAAGTTAATAGTAGTAGGGAGGACAGTGGGCTTCTCAGAGTGTCCACTACCATATTACTCTAACACTGTTTGGTTAGCAGAAAGGAAATGAAAGAAAATTAATTAATTTTTTTTAAAATTTTAGTTCCAATCATCAGTGTTTGAAAAAGTAAAAAAAAATTAAAGAGAAAATGAATTCTTATAGAAAGAAAATGGATCGTTGGATTAGTGAGAGGATCCATTCTTCTCCCTATTTTTCTCCTTCTTGGGAATCAAAATTCTTTCCTCATTTTTTTTGGCACAGAGAAAATTAATCACTTTCATTTTCCAAGGCTCCAATTCCGAAAACCAAATGTTACCTAAGATGTGTCATAGAAAAATAAGAGTTTAAAGTAGGAAGCTATACAGATATACCTTCGACAGTTAAATCAGATACTACCATACTTTCTAGAACCACGTGAAAGATTTTTTTTTGGTCACCCTAAACAGATCTCCTATAGGAGATGGTAAAAGAAGCATAACTTTATTTTTGGAGGTGGAAAAAAAAAATCTAGAAATAGTTTTTAATACAAGAGCAACTTCCTATATATAAATAACAGTTCGACTACATAACTCAAAGAGTAATGCTATTCGTACCTCCAAATTGTCCCTCCAATACATTCCTCCTTATGTGGCAGCTGACATGGCATGTTAAATAATATTATGTGTCATCTGACATGACCGATGACATGGTAAATTTTAACCCAAAAGTTAACTACCCAATTTTGTCCATGTTAATTTAATGTTAATATTAATTAATGTTAATATTAATATTAATTTAATATTATTAATATTAATATTACTATATTAATTAATATTAATATTAATTAATGTTAATATTGGTTTTATTGTTAATGTTAATATTAACATTATTGTTAATGTTAATGTTAATATTAATTTTAATGTTAATGTTAACATTAATTTTAATGTTAATTTTAATTTTAATTTTAAAATTTGTCACGTCAGTTGCCACATCAACATGCCACGTCAGCTGCCACATAAGGAGGGACGGTTTGGAGGTACAATTTGAAGGGACAAATAGCATTATTCTAACTCAAATAAGAACTCAAAATGAAAACTTACAACATTGATGCGACACGTGGATTTCAAGAACAGTGAAAGTGTATCATGTTTTAGCCTCTTTTAAAAAAAAGTAAATAGATGTACTTCAATATCAAGGAATTTGGAAAGGAAAACGAATACTTCAATCTGAAAATGTGATTCCTTCCTTGGATGGATGAAATCACTCTCCTCCGTAATTTTTCTTTCTTTAGAATTCACTTTCCTTTTATCCTCAATTCCTTTGACACCCAAACACAGAAAAATATTCACTTTTCTTTACCATCACGATGATTCCACGAACCAAACGAGACCTAAGAACTCATGAGTTCCTCTAGAATTTTGGATATAGACAGCATCGAAAATTCTAGTAGCGCAACCACACATTGACACACGGACCGTAATAACCATGACACAATTATGGGCAGACACCATGGTGAACCGGACCCAGTCTGGACCAGATCAGACTGGCCCGATTAGAGTCAGCTGCCAACAGTACAAAACCTAACCAAATTCCTAGTAGGTACTAACAACTATATCACACCTACCCCAAAAAAACTCGAGCCTAAAGAGTTGTGCATATCACTACCTAACCAAATTCCTAGTAGGTACTAACAACTAAATCACACCTACCCCATTAAAACACAAGCCTAAGTAGTTATGCACGTCACGACATGTTTTGGTATGGATAGCTTATATCATGCGGTTTCAAAACGGTTCAAAAGTGAACCGTCTAAATCATCATTATATTACGAACTATTTTATTTTTTTAATAAATTGTATTAAAAAATATTAAATTTGTTAACTTAAAAAATTGAACTCAACTAAACAAGAAAATATCTCACACTTTAATCACATAAATTAAAAAAAAAAAATTTAACTATAATTAAATAATATTTTTATTATCCGTTATTGTACGTGCTCCATTTACTAGAATACATAAAGAATGGTAATTCAACAATGAACAAGTCCGCATCTTGTTTGGAATTCTATTTCATACATGGCCATTATTGGAGTAACAGATGTCCTCTATGACTTGGTGTCATTTATGCAAAATTAGATTGGGATACTTGGCGTCCATTCCAACCATCAACAGAGAATTTGGACTCTTAATAATAGTGTATCAAAACTTAATTTAAATGCAAGTTTATATTGGTTCAATCCTACTGGTTAATTAATTTAATTTAAGGCCTCGTTTGGTTCGCGGAATCTTCCGGTTGGAAAAAAAAAAAGTGATTATTTTCCTATGTTTGGATGCCAAAGGAATTGAGGAGGAAAGGAAAGTGATTCCCAATGGAAGAAAAATTAGGAGGGAAAGTGATTCCATCCATCCAAGGAAGGAATCACTTTCCCACATTGAAGTATTCACTTTCCTTTCCAAATTTCTTGGCATTGCCAAACATCGGAAAGAAAAATCAATAGGAATTAAAGTTTTCCAAAGGAAAGGAAATGACAAGGAATTGATTTCCTTTCCCTTCCATTCCACGAACCAAACGAGGCCTAAATGCAAGTTTATATTGGTTCATGCCTACGGGTTAATTTTTGAGCTTTGCTATGCCTACAACCAAAATTTTATAATTTTTTTACAACCGTCACGTGTCGAACTTCGATTGGAGGAGGAGGGATGTGATGGGGTCTGGTGGAGCCCATATAGCAGAAGGGTGAGAGGGGAGGTGAGATCCGATGGGACCCATGTGTTGGGAGAGAGAGGTTGTAAGAAGGTTGTAAAATTTTAGTTGTAGACTTAGCATTTTTCTAATTTTTTTATTGTCCGGTAATACGTACAGATATTTTTTGCGTATTTTTATAACTAGAAAAAATAATACGTCAATGTGGCTCAATTTACTGATTTTTCGTCACCCCAGCCAGGATTTATGTCTCTCTCGCAATAACCACAAGGGTCACTTTTGTGACACCTACTTGTTATTAAGTTTAGTGATAAATGCTATAATTTGTTAGAGGGTATTACAATTTTGGCAGTTGTGGGATTGTCAAAATTTGACAGTCATTTACATATCCAGTACTGTCAAAATTTGACCTAAAAAAGATAGAAGTTTCAAAAATTACACAGTCCTCTCATATCTATGACTATCAAATTTTTGACAATCTGTACTATCAAATTTTTGACAATCTCTATAAAATTAGAATCGTCAAAATTTTGAGAAACCTAAAATAACAAAGACTGTCAAAGAATTAGAATTGTCAAGAAATTGTAGCGTCGATAATACTGTTTTAGTGCCATCATTTACCTTCATTAGTTTAATTACACTTTATAGTTTTGCATGGTTAAAGCCTTCCAAATTTTGGAGTATAGACTTCGGGCCTGGTATGCAACTTAATATATCCAACTTTTTTTCTTCTTTCTAAATAGGTATTCTCTTTTCTTTTCCTTTTTCGGCGATTCTCTCACTTCCATGTGATAGTTATAGTCAAGGGATATTTTGTAAAACCTCCCCTAAATAATGGGCTAATTTGCAAAATACCCCCTAAAGATCTCGAATTGGTAAAATCCCCTTTCCGTCAAGACGCTGTTTGATTTTGGGTGACGTGGCAATCCGTGTGTGTTATTAAGTAAAAAAATAAAAGTTAGACGAAAATACCCCTGCGTACGTGGCAGGGGTCCTCCAACGGTCTTCTCTCTCTCTCTAACGGTCATCTTCTTCCTTTGCTGAACCTATTTATACCGATCATCTTCTTCCTCTCTCCAACCTATTTACCGATCATCCTCCTCCTCTTTCACTTGATCCTCTTCCAGCGTGCAACTTGTCTACCGAAGATCAGGTTCCTACAAACATGGGGGGTGCTCCTTCATCTATAGAGAAAGAGGTAATTTCTGCCATTAAAGGAGAAACACAAATTATTATATTTACAGTAAGGAGAAAACACAAATTATTATATTTACAGTTAGGAGGAAACACTAATTTTTAATTTCTAAATTTGCAGAAATCGAGTGATGAAAGTGATGAGATGATGAAAGTGATCAGATTAAATGCCAAATTTGTTGCCAGTCGACACATTCAGCAATAGGGTGCCCATTTATGTACTCAAAATGCCGAAGATGTGACGGGATAAGAAGAGTTTGGGAAGGAAACACTCGAGCTAATCCGCACAGAAGATTTTTGAGATGTCAACACTTCAATTGTGCTGAATTCCAGTGGTTAGATGAAGCTGTGAAGTTGCCACCACCAAGACAACATTCAGCAAAGGGGTGTGCTAAGTGTGGTAGTCGTGTACATTGGGCCAAAAATTGTCCTGAAGGGATTGGTGAATTGTGTGGTCAGTTTCAAGGTTCACTGAAGTTAGACCAAATGAAAAGAAGATCAATGTAAAATAGACATTTGTTATATATAAACATGCTATCAAACATAGTATCATTACAAAAGACAAACTGCAAGACTTCTCTTTCATGTCCATAGTATGTAAACATAGAATCCTTACAGAAGACAAACTTTCCAGAGTATCTAAATGTCCACAACCCAAAAATACATGCTATCAGCTGCAGTTAAAAGACAAACTTTTACATGCTATCACTGCACAAAATACTTAAAGCAGAGAATAACCTCTGTACAAAATGTCTACAACAAAAAAAACTAAGTACAACTGCAGTTAAGGCCTCCATCTAGGTGGCCTGAAGATCTGGGATTGGGGTCTTGTTGCTTCCCTCGCCATCAGCTTTAAATCCATACATGCTATGAAAGTTTGCTGCTGTTGCTGCTCTTCCAGCTGCACCCACCCCTGTATAAGGAGGCACATTAACTCCTCTTCCAGCAGCATTTGGGCCTCTACCTCTTGTTTGAGAAGCACCAGGTTCCATGCCACTAAATGTTGACCAGAACAAGTAATAAGACATAAAAAACATCCTAACTATTAAATAACATGTTTATTGTACCTTCCAGTAGTCTGTTGCTGAGCTGGAGGATTGCCTCCTCCTCTGCCTCTTCCTCTGCCCCTTCCAGGAGTCTGTGCATCAATCTTTGCAGCATTCCTTGTTGGGCAAGTTCTTATATTGTGACTTAGAGAGTGACAATGTCCACACTTTCTCTTACCTTTCTTTGAGCTAGGTATGCCTTCAATATCAGTCCTTATTCTATTATCCTTGGTCTTCCAGCAGATCTCTTGTGTTTTGGTTTAAGCACTCTCATTTCAGGCTGGGTACAAAATACAAACTTTACCTTTATGCCTACTGATCACCCAAAATATTTAGAGCATAAATGTAAGTAAATTGATGACACAAAACACAAACTTTACCTCTACCCAATTCTCTTGGCTTGCACATGCCTTTACCACCCCAGCATAAGCCTTCTTGTAGGACTTTACCTTGTGCAAGTCATCTACCAAACTGCAAAAATGTAAGTAAAGCCATAAGTTAATATATAAGACAGCTAAAGTGTAGATATAGAAAAGTAAAACTGAAAGTGTACCTAATGACATCAATCCTCAAGTGTGTGGCCACTGCAACTGCATGCACACATGGAATTCCAGTGATATCCCAAACACAACAACTGCAAGACTTCTCGTTCATGTCCACATCCCACCTACTGGAACTCTTGTTCACTACACACCAATTATATTCACTAGCACCAAACAATCTATATCTCTTCTTCTCTCTTCTCCATTCTATTCTTTACAATTCTATCTGCCCTTGGCACCAAAATCATACCCTCACCCTCCCCATCTTGACTTTCATTTTTCTCTCAAACATCAATCCCATTACCTTCAAATTAAAACCCTCCATAATTCTGTGTAAGGGCTTTGATCTCACATCCAACATCCAACTGTTGAAACTCTCACTGAAATTGTTTGTCACATGCTCACACTTTGAGGTTAAGTCAAATGTTGACCTAGCCCAAGTATTAGTTTCCACACTGGAAAACCACTCAAATGCACTATTTGAGTCATTCTCAAGTTGATCCATGTACCTCTTGTGGTCAACCTCTCTATAGGCTTTAGATGCCCCCCAAGCAAGGGTTTTCAGGTGACTTTCCTTGTGTGTGGCTTTAAAATTCTCAAACATGTGTCTAAAACAAAATCTATGCCTACTAGAGGGGAAAACATCCTTTACAGATGGAATGAGCCCCTTCTGCCTATCAGATATGAATGTCAGTGGCAAAGGATGCTCATTAACCCTATCTCTAATGGCATTAAGAAACAGGGTCCAATTTTCCTTGTTCTCATAATCACATATGAAAATGGCTAAGGGATACATACCATTGTTTGCATCTAGAGCCACTGCTGACAACAAAACCCCACCATATTTTCCTTTGAGATGACATCCATCAAGGCCAACAAATGGTCTGCAACCCTCTTTGAAGCCCTTCAAGTAGGCATCAAAGCCCAGACAGCAATAGCTGAAAGCCCCATCACTATCAGTAGCAACTGAGGCTATACTGCCTTGATTTTTAAGCAAAATCTGCCTACACACCTCTGGTGTCCACTTGTAACCATCTTCATAAGACCCAAAAACTTTTGTTAAGGCTTTACCTAGAGCCTTCCAACAGACCCAGTACTTCACTGGGACTCCATGCCTGTTTAGTACCCTCTCCTGAATCCTCCTTGGCTTCAAGCTGTATCCATCTTCTCTGACATCCTCTTCTATAATAGCAGCTATCCATGATGCATTGGCCATTCTGTTCTTTCCTGACCCAGTCCTGTTTGTGCATGTGTGCCTCTCTACATATTTGGTGATCTTTATTGTGTGACCATCACCTTGCCTGCAAACATGAACAACATTTGGGAAAAAATATTAGTTAACTGAATTCAAGAAAATATGGTACATTTAGAAACTGAATTCAAATAAATTGGGAAACTTACAAGTTACCATTCAGTTGGAAGGAACATTTAGGATCCACACACTTGCACCATAGCCTTTTGGGGTCATCCTTCACTTTCTTCACTTCAAACATATTGTCAATGCATAGCCTGGTCACCCACATCTTGTACTCCTTCATAGTTGGACATGTCATACCAACTGAACACTCATCTGTGTCACAAGACCATGGTACATGGTCTTCACCCTCAACATCTCCATACATCATCATACTTGTCATCAACTTTGTGGTATTCTCCAAATCTCTCAGGCTCATCTGACTCTTCTGACTCAGATTCAGAATCAGACTCTTCCTCGAATGTAGAGCTGTCAGACCTAGCACTATGATATTCATGTTCAATTGGCAAATCATTAATGTCAACCTCATTGAGATTAGTACTCTCAGGGAGCACATCCAACTCTTCTTCATCCATGCCTAGAAGCTCCTCTGCAGTCGCATGCTCTTCATCAAACTCTACTTGTGCTTTCTTCTTGCTTGTTGCAGCTCTTCCATCTACATTTTCCTTTGCCCTCTTCTGTGGTGTCTGCTGCTCCCTTTGTGAATGTTTTCTAGGTGAAGCTCTTCTTGCAGGAGATGTGGCATATACCATATTGCTTGCTGTCACATTCTCAGGTCTTTCTACCTTACTAGCAACTCTTTTCTTGATGCATTTCTTAGTAGGTGTTACTGGCTTTTGAGTGACTGGCTCCTCTGGTTGGCTTGGCTGAGTTGGCTTTGTTGGCTGCTCACTAGAAGGAACTCTTCTAGGTGGAACTCTTGGTGAAAATCTTCTTCTCTGCCTACTGGGAGGCTGACTTGGCTGCTCATTCACAGGAAGACCAACAAGGTCATTGAAGAGTTCTTCAGCAACTCCTTCAGATTGTAAAAACGTAATCAAATCTTCAACTCCCTCATTTGTAGCTACCTTAATTGGATTGGTATGCACCATAAATAAATGAACTTTATCAGGTCCTTCATGATCTGAATCAGTCCAAAACCTCAACAAGTCTTTGTCTCCATCTGCATCAATTAAAAATCCACCCTCCAAATATTGAAATGTTATTAGCCCTCCCAAACCATGCAGATACTTTCCCATCCCATTGATCAAATCTAGCATACACAATTTATCTCCATCAAAGACTCCAAAATCTACTACTTTTTCATTCTTGTAATCATAGTATCTTAGTCCACCAAATGGCTGTTCTTTCGGCCAAGAGCCCCCATAATGAATGAGTAGATGTTTCTTGCCAAAATCTACTCTAGCACTACAAATTAGCAAAACAGGGTACAAATTTAGGGCTCAGATTTTGTAAAACAGGGTACAAATTTAGGGCACAAATTTCTAACATTAGGGCACAAATTTCTACCAAATCTAACATTAGGACACAAATTTCTAACATTAGGGCACAAATTTCTACCAAATCTAACATTAGGGCACAAATTTCTACCAAATCTAACATCGAAGAAATAACAGTTGGTTTAAAAACCAAAATCGAAGGAAAACAAAGAATTGAAGAAACAAATACTGCATGTTCGAAAAATAACACAGAATCGAAAAGAAACTTACAACGTTCGTGGATCTAGAGACTGCATGTTGGGTTCTCCTCTCCTTCGAGCCTTCTCCTCGCCTTCAGACCTCCAATTTTGCCAGAATTTTGGAAAATTTTCCTCCTCCTTCTCCTTCTTTCTTTCTTTCTCTCTCTCACTGTCGAAACGTCTTCTCAGGAGGAAATTTTTCCTCCTCCTTGTTGGGTTTTGGGCGGACTTTTGGGGAAGGGTATTTTTGTCTAACTTTTATTTTCTTACTTAATAACACACACGGATTGCCACGTCACCCAAAATCAAACAGCGTCTTGACGGAAAGGGGGTTTTACCAATTTGAGATCTTTAGGGGGTATTTCGCAAATTAGTCCATTATTTAGGGGAGGTTTTGCAAAATATCCCTATAGTCAATGTTGTCTGCGAGGGAGAAAGTGATCGATGACTGTTCAAGTGTTCATCACGAGCAAACCTTTGACATCGACAAATGGGTACATCTTTAAATTTTACGAAAATTTTCACTCAGAGCATTAAAAATTTATAAAATTATATGCAGAGCACAATGTTTCTAAAATAGCATATAGAGCATGAAAACGCCCATCCGAAGGACGTTTTTATTTAAATATTAATTTATATTAACGTCCGTTTAACGAGTAAACGGAAAAAGCAAACTAAATAAAAAAAATTAAAAAAAGAAAAACGCCCATCCGAAGGGCGTTTTGTATTATTATTTAATTAATTTTTTTATCGGTTATTCCCCGCGGCAGGAAAGTAAAATAAATTATTTAAAAAAATAAAACGCCCATCTGATGGGCGTTTTCCTCTGTACGATTATTCCCCTCGTTTCTCACCGCCATGAAAAAAAATTAAAAAAAAGCGAAACGCCCATCTGATGGGCATTTTCCTCTGTACGATTATTCCCTCGTTTTCACCGCCGTCGAGAAACCGAAAATAACAAATTTGTAAAACATGAAAATACACAAAAATGCTAGAAAGAAGGAAACAAAAAAAGAAGCATTAATTACACTTGACTGCAAATACACCAACAATTAATACATAAAAATACACAGAAATGGAAAGGGAATCTCGAATTATTTTTCTCATTTTTAATCTACATGCTTGTCTTTTTTTTTTTTTTTTTGTACAAACAACAAATAAAAATCTAACCCAACACCAACACTTAATACATAAAAAAAAAAAAACCAAACACAAAACGCCTTTCACATGGGCGTTTTCCCATGCTTTTTTGCATTTAAATCCCTCTAAACCAACCATATTTTACATATAGGTCCCTCCAATGCAAAAATAATGAGGGACCTATATGCAAAAACAGCTTTATTTTGTTGAATGGGACAGTAGTAAAACAAATAATAAGAATAAGAATAAAACGGATAACAAATAATAGGAATGACAACTTTATTTTGTTGAATGCAAGAAATATAACAATTATTGAATAGCTTTATTTTGTTGAATGCAGTAATAGCTTTGTTTTGTTACATATAGGTCCCTTCATTTTTTACACGGATCACAAATAATAAGAACAAAAAAAAAATGTACAAACTTCCAGAAAAATGCGCCCCGAAAAGCTGCCTCCAGACTGCCATGCAACCAGAGAACAGGTGTATTGGAGTGAAATGTTCCATCGATGCTCAGGGAAAACGCCCTTTCGAAAGGCGTTTTCTAATTTTTTTTTTTTTTTTTCGGAGTTAACGGAGGAGAAACAGACAAGTAAACAAAATATTAAAAAATAGAAAACGTCCATCGGAAGGACGTTTTTGTGCTCCCTAGGAAATAATTCCAAACTTTGTGCTTTGAGTGAGATTTTATAAATGTTCAATGCTTTGTATGAAAATTTCCGTAAATTTTATGTATACACATTTTACAAAAAGAGAGAAAAATTCACTTGTCCTATAAAAAAGGTATGATACCTTCTTCGGTATCAAAATTTTCTTGGTTCATCACATTGTTTGGTGAAGTTATATTCGATCTAAAAAATAAGCAACTATATGTACAATTAATGTTATTGTTTTTTGGTCCACGTCAGACTAATTTAAACAATTTGTTTTGACAATATGCGTGTCAAGCAGGAAGAAGTATATTTGATCTCCCAAACTGTGAAAGTATTGGACTCTGTTGACTGTATATCAAATATGTTCATATAGCAAAATATTTATACGAGCACATCAAAAGTTTATCATGGCTGGTCAGGATTGCGGCTAGTCCAGGTTTGAGAAAAAAATATTCAGGACATTCTATTTTCTTACTCAGTGGGTCCCACATGCCCCCAAACCCAAAATTTGAGCTTTATTTCAAAATTTCATTCTCTCTTCCAAAACCTAGCTTTCTTTCTTCTTCTTCCCTTCTTCACCATTTCATTCTCACCACTTCATCAAAATCCTAGTTTTATTCCCATCTTCTTCTTCTCCACCATTTTCATCCTCACCATCTCCATTAAAACCTAGTTTTCTTATCATTTCCAATTTCTATGGCATCCAAAGGCTCCTCACAAGCAATGTACAAACTTTAATACTTCTTTCCTCACAAAGAATACATGAAAATAAACCATAAAATGTATATTTTACTCCATTATCAAGATGGAAATAAATCCTAACATTTTTTCATTCAACAATTTCGACTTTAGTACTGCCAGAAATTGTGAAAGTTCTGCTATAAAGCAAATCTCTTTCAGTACCTCCACAATTTCTGTCAGTCCTCAATTCTTCTAAGACTGCCATCAATTGTGGTAGCCCTGTTGTACAGCAAGTCCATTTCAGGACTGC
Source organism: Iris pallida (assembly GCA_029216955.1). Lineage (NCBI taxonomy): Eukaryota > Viridiplantae > Streptophyta > Magnoliopsida > Asparagales > Iridaceae > Iris > Iris pallida. Next base: position 32,184 of record JANAVB010045071.1, read on the forward strand.
CACAATTTCTAGCAGTTCTTAATACTTATAGGACTGTCAGAAATTGTGGCAGTCCTGATATGAACTCATTTCTTCTACAACTAGGATTTCATCCATAATTTATTCTATTAATAAAAAATGGTTAATAGATTAATAGATTTGATATATTTGATAATCCAATTTCTTCTACAGCTAGGATTTCATCCATAATGTCGAAACAAGAAAGAAAATATCTAGGATTTGGATAAAAAGATCTGAAAAATTAGAAGATGAAAAAGAAGTAGGGTTGAAAAAGAGATGTTCTTCTTGTTCTTGTTTTGTTTTTGTTCTTGTTATTGTTCTTCTTGTTGTTCTTCTTGTGATGAACTTCTTCTTCTTGTGGGAAGAAGAAGAGAGCAAAAAAAAAGTTGACTTATATACTTACATTTGGACCAGCCATGAGTAATTTATTTTAATCACAAACTTGTAAATAAATCAAAATTAGCTTTGGGCTAGCCACGATCAACTTTTGATATGATCTTATAAATAATCTAACAAAATAAAAATGGTTATTCAGTAATAGTCTCGTAAAAATAATGGAAACGTTAGGACTTAGATCTTTATATTAATGTTTATCTTTTAAGTATTGTTTATTTGTTTACGTGAATAGTGATTTAAAAATCTATACTTATTGTAAAGCAAAGAGATGAACAATAGAGAAAAATATTTCTTCATTCACTTGTGTTGATCAACTTGACAAGAGCCTCTTATATATGCTTATGGAAAATAGAAGTGAATGATGACAATTTTCCATATACTATCATGATGACAATTAAAAAGAATAATGCAAAAAGTCATAGGTTATGGATAACCAAAAGGCATAAGTTATAGACACCAAATAATAATGGTGATTTATATATTTACAACACTCCCCCTTGGATATACACCATTAACTAGTTGATGGTGTATACGCATTTGTTGCCTCATTAAAACCTTACTAAGAAGAAAATCCAGTAGAAAAAATCTTAGTTAAGGAAAAAGAGTACAACACGCAAAACTCAAAAATATTATGTACAAGTCATACTCCCCCTTGATACAATGGATCTGAAACAACTAGTTTGTCTGATGATTAAGTCATCGCATGCCTATTTCGTGTACCAACTTCTGAACATTGGAAGTGCCTTGGTGAACAAATCGGCTAAGTTTTCACTTGATCTTACTTGCTTAACTTCGAATATTATTGCATGCTCATCTGTAACTGTGGGTAGTTGACAATTTACTCTTATATGATGAATAATCGATCGCAACCACACACTTTCTCTTGTTGCTTCGTGTAATGCAATTAATTCTGCATGGTTAGAGAAAGTTGCTACTGAACCTTGCTTTGTTGATCGCCAAGATATAGCTGCATAATTATTAATAAACATATAACCTGTTTGGGAACAACCCTTATGAGGGTCAGAAAGATAACCAGAATCTGCATAACTAACTAGATGAGTTACTAGTGGAATTACAGGAATAAAATAATCCCATATCAGTTGTTCCACGAAGATATCTCATTATGTGTTTAACTCCATTCCAATCTCTAAGCGTAGGTGCAGAACTATATCTAGATAATAAATTAACAGAAAAAGTAATGTCTGGTCTTGTGCATTGTGCTAGATATAGTAGTGCTCCAATAGCACTTAAATACGGCACTTCAGGACCAAGAACTTTTTCAACTTCTTCCTTTAGTCGATATGGATCTTTATCCAAATCCAAACTTCGTACAACCATGGGTGTACTAAGTGGATGTGCTTTGTCCATTCTAAATCGTTTCAAAATCCTTTCGATATATCGGGATTGATGCACTAATATTCCACTAGAACTTCATTCTAATTGTAAGCCGAGACAAACTTTATCTTTCCCAAGTCTTTCATTTTAAATTCTTTTTTCAAATATTTTGCAGTTTTCTCCAATTCACAGGAGATCTAATCAAGTTTATATCATCCACATATACTGCTACTATAGAAAATCCATTCTCGGCTTTTTTAATGAAAACACATGAGCAAATTTGACTATTTTTATATCATTTCTTAGTCAAATATATACTAAGACGATTATACCACATTCTTCCGGATTGTTTCAATCCATATGCTCGTCTAAGTTTAATTGAACACATACCCTTTGACTTAGTCTCTGGCATTGTAAATCCTTCTGGAATTTTTATAGATGTCAGTATCTAAGGCTCCATACAAATATGCAGTTACATCATCCATAAGTCTCATATCAAGATTTTCAGAAACTGTGAGACTAATTAGATATCTAAAAATACGTAATGACATTCATAACTGGAGAGTATGTCTCGACATAATCAATTCCAGGTTTTTGAGAGAAACCTTGTGCCACAAGTCGGCCTTTGTATCTTTTAACTTCATTTCTCTCATTTCATTTTCTTACGTACACCCATTTAAAACCAACATGATTTACTCCATTTGGTGTTTGTAAGTCCACTTCCCGATTTTTTTTTATTTGATTATGATTTAATTTTATGGTCATTTGGATCTTATTAAGCATTATTTAGCTATTATATAGTTATCATAATTTTTAGATATTTTAGATAATTTTTTAAATATCTATTTTGTGAAGATTTATATTTTATTGAATTTCATGATTACCATATGGCCATTCGGAGTTATTTTTGGGATCCAGTATTTTATTTAGGTACTAGAACCTCAAAACTATTTTCTAAATTTTTTGGATTTTTTTTGATATTTTCTGGAATTATTTTGATTATTAAATATTGAGAAAACCTATTTTCTAGGACTTCTGGAATTTATTGTGCTAGCCTAAGAGAAAATATTGACCCCAAATATTTTATAGGGTTCATTATGCTATTTTATATTTTCTAGAATTTTTCCATAATTTTTGGCAATATTTAAGCGTATTTATTTATTAAGGTTTATATATTTTTAAAGGCTTCCAATATTTATTATGAGGCCATCTTGGACTAATATGAGTCAAAATAAATTTAGTTATACTCTATTTGGTTAAATATATTTTCTAAAATTTTTCTGGAATTTTTAGAATTTTATTTGAGTTTATTTGGCTCTCAAATAATTTTTAAATCATTTTCTGAATTTAAATCAGCATTTACCCAGTCAGCAGGCCAATCAACATCGTCAGCGCCCGTGGCCCACCTGTCAGCCAGTGGAGAGGCTTGTTGGCGCCCAGTCAGCGCTGACTGGGCCAGTAGTTACCATATATAGGCTGGCTTGGCTTGGCTTGGCTTAAACCGGGCGGCCATCGGGCCGTCCATTTTGAGCAGGGACGCACCAGATGGTGCCACATGGCGAGCCAAGCCACCAGCTCAAGCCACCGACTTCAGCTTCCTATATATATATGTTATAGTAATCCGAAAACCCTATTTTCTTTCAGCCGACTTTGAGCAGTTTTTGATCTCGAGAGTTTCTGACTTCTCGAAGAGATTTCCGCCAACTCCGACGTGCTTTTTGTGCACCATTTTTTTTGTTGGATTTGTATCGAGGTAAGCTTTCTGAATATGTAATTTATTTTCATAGATATTATTCATAAATTTTTGGAAAATTCGTAGAGTGTCGGTTGTCCGAAACTTGACACGTTTCGGTATTTTCGAGATTTCGGGAGAACCAGAAATCGAAATCATGAACCGTTTAAAGTTTCGGAAAGCCAACACAGAGCTCTACGAAATATAATTTTCCTAGAAATTAATTTGTTCATCTAATATTTTAGTTTTTCTGTTGAACTCAGAATTGATCGGTTGATTACTATTTTGGTCACGATTAGCCATAACGGCAATATCTTTTGACCAAAGCGTGATTTTGCGGCACGGTTGATTCCAGCGCACTCGTAACGCTAAAATCTACCAAGGTGTACTTTCAAAATCTAGAGTTCACAGCATTTGACTAGATAGTCAACGGCACGCCTCGATTTGCGTGCCATAGTTTCCAAAATTAGAAACATGACTTTTGATGGCCAAACTTGCATGTTTAGATTATATTCAGATTATTATTAGGTTAAAATAGGTTTTTAAGTAAATTATTCTAGAATTAATTATTATATTAGTAACCCAACTAGCCACTATTTCATGAATTTAGAACTAGAAGATTAGAATTGACTTGTGGTTTTCATGTACGATTCGTGGTGCGATATGTGTTATAGGTTGACAGCTTCTAGATCAACATTCCCCTCATCATCTACTTGTGACTACGATTTGTACAAGGATTCAGGCAAGTACAGTATTGCATTTATGTTTTAGTTCATTAATTATAACGTTTACTCTATAGTTTTCTTGTTTGATATCCCGTTGAGTCATTGCTTGATATTCCATTATGACACGATTGTGACACTATAGTTATCGTATCCTTCTTAATGTATCATTGACCGTTATTGATTGTTAGAGAGTCGGAAGGGAAAATACTCGGTAAATACGTGAACAAACCCAATTACCGTTACCGAATGATAGCTAAGTCATACACACCCGTGTTTGAGTTAGCCATACCAATTACTGAATGATAGCCATCTAAGATGTTCTATATTAGCCCAACCGTTCACGTATTAGAAGGTATTTCATACACACATAGTGGTTCCTATCTTTTTCTTTATCTAGTCTATTATCTTGTTAAGTTCACATCTTGCCAGTTCATATCTTGTTAAATCACATCTTGCTAGTTTACTTTTCGCCACTTTATATCTCGTCAATTCATATCTTGCTAGTGTTAGTTCATATCTTGATAGTTCTTGTCTTGCTAGTTCTTTATATATTCTTTACCTTCATGGTTTCTCGTTTGTTCTAACTTATTTTAGACTAACAACATTAATTACAATATGGTTGTACTTTGTTCCTTTCTTGACTGAATCGTTGTTATATGTGAGGATGACGTGTCTACTTTTGCACTATGGACCATATGAGGGGAAGATAGAGACTCGAAGACCAAACCATAGAAGACTTGTTAGATGTGTGGTAGTTTTCTATAATTGTAAAAGCTTACATTCTTATTCAAATGTAAAACTTCAATATTTTGTAAAGTTGATTTAGTTGTTGTGAATAAGCAGTTAGTATTTATGAGTACTTTGTTTATTGCGGGCTAGACAGCGTACTACTGACGATACCGCGACGTAGGCTGGACTTGGACACGTCTCGTATCCGAAAAGTGGGTGCGGGTCGTGACAGTATTTCTACTAGGTCCAAATACACCACATTTTTCTAAAAATTTTAATTTTGCTTGAATATCATCTTTCCACATTGGCCAATCTTTTCTTTGTCGACATTCATTTATACTACGTGGTTCCACAATCATCGTTGTCCTTTGATATTTCAGTAGCTACTACATAGCTAAATATGTCATCGATGACAAGTACTTTTCTATTCCACAATTCACCTGAACATGCATGGTATATCGAGATCTCTTCATTTTCAGGTATATACCTGTGCCTCTCTAGAGGCATTCGTAGGCATTTCAGTGAATTTGAAAACATGCACATCTTCATTATCTATTTTCGGAGCTCCAGTCACTATCGAACTTTTATCAGGACAAGATGTTTCATTTACTCTCCTCTTTCTAGGAGCACTGTCCTTGGAACCTATAGGCCTACTACGCTTTTGACGTGTAGTAGTAGATTCATTTGCCGTCTTGTTTAGATTTTATCCAACATGAACATTAATTCTGGCTGACACATTTGTAGCTGGCACATGGGATCTAGTTACCTTTGCGGCATCATTAAATGCATCAGGTAATTGATTTATAATTTTTTACAAATGTATCATTCTCCTTGTCCCATAATCACATTATGGAGTTCTTGGATCTTGATGAGATAGAGTAGACGTATTCCATGTCAATTCACGCCGTTAATTAGCAATGGATTATTCTATATGAACAATGTGTTGTTTACCTCCCCCTAACGGCGGGAAGACTCTCTCATCAAATTGGCAATCTTCAAATCTTGCAGTAAAGACATCACCAGTCATTGGTTCCAAATATCTTATTATGGAAGAAGATTCAAACCAATGTATATTTCCAACGTCGTTGGGGACACTACAACAAAAAACCCTTTTAATGACGGCTAAAAAGCGTCATTAATGACGTACCATGACGCTTTTTTTTTTCACAGCAACCGTCATGAAAACGGGTGTTATAATATTTTTTAAAAGCGTCATAAAATAACCGTCATGAATATGATGAGTTTCTGCTACACTTATTTTCAGCGTAGTTTGAAAGCGTTATGAATAGATAATCTGTATAGACTCAATTCAGCACATTTATAACGCTCAATTCTGCATATTTATATATTACTTTCCAAAAAATTATAGAACAATGCTCAATGTTGCTCAATTCAATTTCAAAACATTCATTTTGGACCATATTCACAAGAAAACATCTAAATGTTATAGAGTACCATTTAATCCAATTACAATATATACAATATATATCACCATCTTCATTACATTTTTTTCAAAATAGGACATCCAAATACATATATTTACAACTACTACTAGTAGACCCTCAAAACTATTAGTACATTGGCTTCAACTTTGAGCACATCAAAACTGTCGGCATCACGTAGCAAAACCCTGAAAAAGATTAAAAAAACTTAGTTTGAATTAGAGGATAACTAAGCTAGTTTGATCAAAATACAACACGGTTGGCTCAGAGTGCATAGTAAAACTGCAGGAGCAAAGCTGCCATGTAAAACCAAGTTAACCGCACCTGCAAATTGTAGACACAGTCCAGAAAATGACCAAAGTAAGGTAAAAAAATAGTAGGATCAAAATACATAAGGTTGGCTCATAGTGCATAGTAGAACTACAGAAAATGCCATGTAAAAACAAGTTACCTGCACCTGCAAATTGGAAAAACCGTCGAGAAAATGACCAAAGTATGGTAAAAAATAGCAGGATCAAAATACATAAGGTTGGCTCAGAGTGCATAGTAGAACTGCAGGAACAAAACTGCCATGTAAAAACAAGTTAACCACAACTGCAAATTGTAAAAACAGTCAAGAAAATGACCAAAGAAAGGTAAAAAAATAGCAGTATCAAAATACATAAGGTTGGCTCATAGTGCATAGTAGAACTGCAAGGACAGATTTTTTCAAAACCATAATTCATTGCAATGGAAGTCACAAAACCATATTAGGAATATGTTTGCCCTATGTTTGCACTTGGGGTTTAATCACCATATTAGGAAAATTTCCAGCAGCTCTTAAAAACAAATAATAAATGGAAGACAAAAATAGAATATATTAATAAAACACTGCTATAAAAATGAATAGAAGCTTTAGAAGAGAATATAAATCAGCATATTAGGAAATTTTCATAAGAAAGTCAACAAGTAGCTGATGATTGTCGGTTAAATTTGCTGCATACCGCATCGACAGCTGCCTCAGCAGGACCTCTTATACTAACTGTGAAGATTCAATGAGCCGGCGATATCCTTGCTCAGGGGCTATCAAGTGAGGTTGGTATCCATCTGCTTCAGTAATCAGCTTTCTTACATTCGCTTGTCAAACTGCAGCCTTTTCAGGGCTGCAGGGAGTTGATTATCAAAAACATTATAGATCTTATCTCCACCAGGACGCCTGTTGGAACAAAATCATCTTTCATAAATTATGTGAAGTGATGAACAAAGAAAATAACTATTACAGCATGATATAATATTCACAAATTAACTTGAAATGTAGTAAATGGGGCAAAAAGATTACTTCAAAATTATATAAGTGGAGCTTCAAATTCAATGGTAACGTAAGATGATATTCTTACCCAAGTAAAATCATAGAAACAGTTGGGATAAATAAAGAACAATCAAATCATCTGAGTAGAGCAATAAGAAAGTTGAATTTAGGAATTGGAAATTCACTTGGAAATATTAATTCTCAATAAAGTATTGACACGTGACTATGGTAACTTTACTCCTGAAAATAAGGTTTCTATTCCAATAAAAATTTGTGTCCTCGTTAATGTCGAAGAGGTAACTTTCCCTTTCCAAATGTGATGTACAGTTGAAGCCAAATAAACAAATGAAAGGATTTCGAATCAGTTAAGTGTATTATGACAATCAAAAACATGGAAACTAAATTTGCAATCCTATGATTCTCAACCAGGACCACTATAAACTCGTGGAATCCTGATACACGGTGATGAAACAGGCCCTAACATGAAATCAAAAATGTCCTAAATGTCCATAGATATACATGCATTGCAGATAGTGAATAGCGGAATAGAATGTAAAATCTAGTCATAATTGCTTCTAAAGAAAAGAAGTTCTATAAGCTAACAAGATATACGATACATACACGCCATCAAGATGTTCTTTGTAAATTTGATCGAAAACACGACAAATCTCCATAATCATGTAAAGTTTCCCCTGTAAATGACAAAAGAAAATTAGTAGTGTACAATATTGAGAAAATTCCTTCTGGTAGACAAAGAACAGCTGACAAACAAATGGAGAACGTATTATTGACACAAACAGAAAAATTACTGCTCCACATATAGCATTTTGAATCTCCTATAACTTTAACCATATCGTTTTTCCTTAACCAAAGGAACTTTACTGTCAGAGAAAATGAAGAATTTAACATTACAGTAGCTGTGTTATATTATATAAGAATGAACAACTACAGTGCTCCCCAGATAGGCTTATTGACTGGCCAAGCAAAAAAAACTGTAAGCTCCCTCAAGATGCCACCTACAGAAACTGTTAAAAGTACATGTCTTATTTTATTCATTCCTCCATTCCAGCAAACAATATGTCCATCAAACTGCCAATCTTATTATAAGAAGCATGAATGAAATTTTAGAAGCGTCAAATTAAGTTTATGATGACTTCAAAGGGGACTTACTCCTGCATCTGAAGCAATGGGGTTCCCAAGACGACTCAGCTCAGCCTCAAGGTCAATAATGCTTTTATTTATAAGAGACTGTATTCCTGGAATTCTTGATTTGATTACTTGTTCCAAATGCTGCAAAGAAGTTCTAAACATGTTATACATGCAGATATGTTAAATTATATGCTCCAAGGATGCATGTAGGTTAAGCCATTTCTTACAAAAGAAGACATGCAGCAATAATGGTACCTTTGACATCATCTTCCATAGATGCTCAGAACCCATTCTGTGGGCAAGATGCTTGTACTCTGGGCTATTTTGGAAATATTCACGCTCTCTACGCCGAGCAGCAATCATATCAACACTCTTGTTAATGTCAGCTTGTGAGCGATTTACGACACCAATCCAAGGAAACTGTAATCGGTATGATTTTCCTTCCAGAATCTAAGTGATCCAATTATAAGAAAAAGATCAAAGTAAACATATTGCTTAGAATTATGGAAATACCAACATTTTGAGCAAGATCAGCATCATGATTTAGTCGAAGCAAGAATACAAATGGCAGCAGAACACAAGCATCCAAAATAGCAAAATAAACCCTAATCGAACGAGAGAGGAAGCTCGCCTGAGGTGCAATATGGCCAGGCGGTGGTGCGAGCGGCGTAGCCCGGTCGAGGCACAGCGCCTCGCGACACTCCTTCACCGCGTCGCGGAGACGGCCGAGGCCAGCGCCGCGCGCGGTTGTTCCTGCACGCGGCGTTGCCGGGCAGATCTCGACGGCGGTCGTAGCAGCGCAGGGCATCCTCGAGCCGCCCCTTCTTGTAGTGCTCGTTCCCCAGTTTGGCGAGGCGAGGCGGCCCGAGGGCAAATGTTTCCGGATCTAGGGTTAGGGTTTTAGAGTTGAAGGAAAGAAAGGAGAAGAAGAGGAGGAGAGGAGAGTGTTAACTTGCTGAACTAGAGTTAGGGTTTTGGAGTTTGGGGAGAGGAGGGAGAAGAAAGGAGGAGAAGGAGAAGATCAGAATATTTTGGGGGAGAGGCGGGCTATAGCAAAGATTTTGCCAAAAATTGAAGTTCAAAAATATTACAAGTTTGCCACCGCTCTAAACTTTTAATAACGCTTTGTTTTATAAACGTTATAAAAAGCCCAGAATTAGTCCAAACCGTCATAGAAAAAAGGTATTTTTAACTTAATAACGCTTATGTATCAGCCGTCATTAAAACTCCTTGTCGAGCGTCATTAAAAGGGTTTTTTGTGTAGTGGGACCCATCTTAGTTCTTTAGGAGGTGGAATTGGGACATATACTGCACATCCAAACTTTCTCAAATGTGAAATGTTGGGTTGTCTACCACTAACAAGTATGGATGAAAAGAATGGTAGGCAGTCGGTCTAAATTTAACTAGAGATGCAACATGTAAAATAACATGTTCCCATGCCTCAATTGGCAGACTAGATTGTTAGTAGAGGTCTAGTTATAAGTTGGAGATGTTTAATAAATGACTCAGCTAACCCATTTTGGTGTGCACCTGGAGAACATGATGTTCTACCTCAATCCCTAATGATGTACAACAATCATCAAATACTTGTGAGGTAAATTCAGCGGTATTATCAAGTCTAATTGACTTAATCGAGTTATCAGAAAACTGAGATCTAAGTTTAATAATTGAACCAAAAGACGAGAAAATAAAAGATTTCTAGTAGACAATAAACAAACATGTGACCACCTAGTAGATGCATCTATGAGTACCATAAAATCTAAAAGGACCACTAGCAGGATGAAGTGACCACAAATGTCTCCTTGTATTCTTTGCAAGAAAGTAGGAGACTCATTCTAACTTTTAGAAAAGATGGTCTAATTATAAACTTTCTTGTGAACAAGGAACATAGGTGATTCCTTTGTAAGCCAAGATCGTGATTTTTCAGTAAGTGTCACAAGAATTATCAATGATACTCTTGAACATAGTTTGTCCCGAGTGACCTAAACGGTCATGTCAAATGGTACATA
>JANAVB010045072.1:0-23336 GCA_029216955.1 Iris pallida
ACGTCTCCTTGCGATATATATGCATCCGAACTCTGTCCGAACTCTGTCCGAGTTCGGTTCCAGAAAACACCTATAAATAGAGAAGAACTTTTCATTTCAAATCATTCATTCACTCTTTATCTTCTCTTCTCTACTATTCAAGTGTTTTCAAACGATCCAAGATTTTCAAATCATACCTATACACCTCTTAGCCAAAAGCCAGTACTATCAAGTTGATTTAGAGTCTTTTGGTATTCCAAGAGTTGTAAAGAGGTCGTTCCAAGTTCAACAACTTTTCTTGTTGTGGAGCTGGTCGTGCGCTCGTCACCAAGCACGGTGTTGTGAAGCTGGTCGTGCGCTTGTCACCAAGCACGGTGTTGTAAGAGACTGCAAGCTCTCAGTTAAAGCTTGTGCCATAGTGGATTAACATCGAGCAAGAGTACTCGAGACTGATTAGTCCTCTCAGAGGGATACCAGTATATATCGCTGTGTCGCTGAGTTTGAATTCTCTATCTCTTGCTGTATTATATTTACTGTCTCTTATTTTCACTGCCATAGTTTTTAAAGTTTAGTTTTAATTGGTGATTATTTTCCGCTGCACACACACACTCTATTCACCCCCAATCTAGAGGTGCTCAACGTTCCTACAATTGGTATCAGAGCAGGTTATATTCAAATATAACATACCTCAGAGAGTATATATGGCAACCGTGAAATCAATATTCAACGGTGAAGGGCAATCCACAAATAGACCTCCCCTATTTGATGGAACAAATTATACCTATTGGAAAACACGAATGACTTTTTTTCTAAAGTCTCTTGACTTTGATCTTTGGTCAATAGTCATTGATGGTTATACGAAACCAGCACCCACAGTGGTTGAAGGTATTCTTATAGAAAAGCCTCATGACAAATACACCGAAGCTGAAAAGCTAAGGCTAGTCTTGATGCTCGTGCCATCAATGCACTATTCTGTGCAATTGACAAAACGGAGTTCAACAGAGTTTCAACCTGTAAGACGTCTCACGAAATTTGGAAACTTCTTGAGGTAACTCATGAAGGTACTTTCCAAGTGAAGGAATCCAAAATTAGTAGACTGACTCAGGAATATGAATATTTCAAGATGAAATCCGGTGAGTCAATTACACAGATGTTTACTCGTTTCCTTGATATAACTAATCCTCTGCAATCTCTTGGTAAAGATTACAGCAATCATGAGAAGATCAGGAAAGTGCTGCGGGCTCTAACAAAGAACTGGAATCCAAAAGCCACAGCAATTATCGAAGGAAACGATCTCACCACTATGTCCCTGGAAACACTGATGGGGAAGCTGATGACCCATGAACTTGATTTGCAAGAGTTTGAGGAAGCAACACCAAAAGAAAAATCTATTGTCTTCAAAGCTCAAGCAAGAAAATCAACATGCAATGACTGATGAAGAATCATCAAGTGGTGATGAACATGCCTTACTTGTGAAGAACTTTAGGAAATACCTAAAGTTTACAAGCAGAAAGAAGAAAGATGTCCAAGAAAGCAATGAAGATAAAACCATATGCTTTGGATGCAAGAAGTCAGGGCACATGAAGAAGGACTGTCCAACCACAAAGAAAAGCAGTCCATATGACAGATCAAGATCAAGCAGAAAAGCAACAACTGGTCGAAACTATGCCAACACAAGTATCTGGCATGAAAGTGATGCCAGTGATTCAGAAGAAGATGACAGACCCTGCGGCAATGCAAATGTCTGTCTTATGGCATTTGATAAGGTATCTTCAAATCCTCTATATGATGACTTTACTTTCGATGAGTTAGAAAATGCCTTTAGCGATTTACTTGAAGAACACAAAAATGTGCTTGACAAGTATAAGCAATCTCGAAAAGAGATTAAGGCGTACACAACCGAGTTAGCTAGACTGTCCAATCTTATTGAAGATATTAAAGAGACGTCTACTACCGGTAACACGGAAGAGATAGCCAAACTCAAGGTAGACTATCATGAGGCTATCCTCAAAATTGAAAAGAAAGAAAGAGACTATGTCAAGATGCAAGATCTATATGACATAGAGAAGAAGAAGCACCTAGTAACAGAACAAAGACTCTCAGATATGACTGCTAGATATGAAGAGTCTGTTGCGATTTCTAAAAAGTTAAAAATCAAGTTAGGCAAACAGGCAATACCTGTGACACAGCCTAAAATTAGTCCTAATGCCAAGCATACACCTAAGAGGACTAAGAATAAGAAAGCACAGAAGAAACACGTTTATAATCATGCTTTCACTTATAGGTTCTCCAAACCATACAAGCATGTAAACACAGTGGTGACCACATCTAGTTCTAAACTGACTTGCACTTATTGTGGTACGCACGGTCACATATCACAGTACTGTTTAGCAAGAAAGCTTGTTGACAATTACACTTTAATTTGGAGATCTAAAGCTAATCAGAATGGACCATTCAGAAAATGGGTACCAAAGGATTCATCTACTTGTCTTGTAGGTGGACCCTCAACCCTCTCATGCTAGAAGCAAATGGATTCTCGATAGCGGATGTTCGCGACACATGACTGGTGATGCATCTTTATTCGCTACGCTATCGATGAAGAAAGAAGGATATGTCTCCTTCGGAAATAACTTGAGAGGTGATATAATTGGTAATGGTACTGTAGGTATGTCTCCCTATCCAGTAATAAAGGATGTTTGTCTAGTAACAGAATTGAAACATAACCTATTAAGCATAAGTCATTTGGCAGATAATGGTTATGGTATCAATTTTGTGAAAGATAAATGTACCATATATGATTTGTCATCTGGTGATCCCATATATAAAGGAATCAGAGAAGACAATATTTATGTTTTCTTTTTGGAGAATACTAATAATGCAGGTAGGTGCCTAGTAGCCAATCAAGATGAAAGCTGGCTATGGCACATGAGATTAGGACATGCAAACATGGATACTATATCACGACTAAGTACAAAGAAGTTCGTAAGAGGACTCCCTGAGATTCCATTCAAGAGAGATATGGTATGTGCTGACTGTGAAAAGAACAAAGCACATAGGTCTACTTTTAAATCCATCAATGCTGTAAGTACTTCTAGACCTTTGCAGTTGATTCACATGGATTTATTTGGTCCTAGTAGAGTCGCTAGTCTTGGCGGTAAGCTCTACGCTTTTGTTATTGTTGATGATTTCTCTCGATTTATTTGGGTTTACTTTTTATCAAACAAAAGTGATACAATTTTTGAATTTCAGATATTTTGTAAAAAGGTACAAAACGAAAAAGGCTTCATGATTCCTCATATCCGAAGTGATCATGGCGGCGAATTCGAAAATTCTGATTTCAAAAAGTTTTGTGATAATAGTGGATATTACCACGAATTTTCTTGTCCTAGAACTCCCCAACAGAATGGTGTTGTGGAGCGGAAGAATCGTACTCTAAGCGAAATGGCTAGAGTCATGCTAAATCAGTATAATCTTCCTAAATATTTTTGGACAGAAGCTGTTAGTACAGCCTGTCATGTTTTGAATAGGGTGTTAATTCGACCAATCTCGAAGAAAACACCATATGAGCTTTGGTTTGGAAGAATTCCAAACATTTCTTACTTTAAAGTTTTTGGATGTCGCTGTTTTATTCTGAACACCAAGGATAACTTGGAAAAGTTCGACTCCAAAGCAGATGACGGAATATTTCTCGGATATGCTGCTAAGAGTAAGGGATATAGAATTTTCAATAAAAGATCTATGATTGTTGAAGAAACTATTAATGTTACTTTTGATGAGTTAAATAGTCACAGATCTAGCAACAGTGATGATGAGGATACACACGCAAGGACTGAGAAGAGTTCTGTGAAAGATCTGACCCAAGATGCAAGAACTGAGAAAAGTTTTGTGAAAGATATGACCCAACAGTTCGAATCATTAAAATTCAAGCCAGATCATCCAGAAACACTCATCATAGGTGATGTATCTAAAGGTGTAAGTACACGTTCATCTCTTAAAAATTCTGATATAGCAGCAAATGTAGCATTCATTTCTCAAATAGAATCTAAGAATGTAGATGATGCTTTTACTGATGAGTTTTGGATTTCTGCCATGCAAGAGGAACTTAATCAATTTGAGAGAAACCAAGTTTGGGAACTCGTTCCTAAACCTATTGGTCAATCGATAATTGGTACCAAATGGGTGTTCCGAAATAAACTCAGTGAAGATGGACAGGTTCTACACAACAAAGCACGTCTAGTGGCACAAGGTTATAATCAAGAAGAAGGAATTGATTATGATGAGACCTATGCTCCTGTTGCTAGACTAGAAGCCATCCGCATGTTTTGTGCATTTGCATGCTTTAATGATTTTAAATTATTTCAAATGGATGTGAAAAGTGCATTTTTAAATGGATTTTTAAAAGCGGAAGTTTTTGTGAAACAACCCCCTGGTTTTGAAGATTTTCAAAAACCTGATCACGTCTTCAAGCTTAAGAAAGCTCTTTATGGACTCAAACAAGCACCTCGTGCTTGGTATGAACGCCTAAGTGCATTCTTACTTGAAAATGGTTTTTCAAAAGGAAAAGTTGATACTACTTTATTTATAAAATCCTTGAATGATGATATCCTTCTTGTGCAAATTTATGTAGATGACATAATATTCGGTTCTACTAATGAAAAACTCTGTCAAGATTTTGCTAAGTGTATGCAGAGTGAATTTGAGATGAGTATGATGGGAGAGCTAAACTTCTTCCTAGGACTTCAAATCAAACAGCACTCAAAAGAAACATTCATCAACCAAGCTAAGTACACGAAGGACATACTGAAAAAGTACGACCTCGAGAATGTAAAGCCAATCGGAACTCCTATGGCTACATCTACAAAGCTTGATGCTGATGAAAGTGGCAAACCTGTCGATCAGCGTAAGTATCGAGGTATGATTGGTAGTTTATTATATTTAACTGCTAGTCGTCCTGATATCATGTTTAGTGTTTGCATTTGTGCACCTTATCAGGCAAATCCTAAGGAATCACATCTTAGTGCCGTTAAGCGTATCTTCCGATACCTTAAAGGAACTTTTACAGTTGGCTTATGGTATCCTAAAACTAAATCCTTTGACCTGATAGGTTACTCGGATGCGGATTTTGCGGGATGCAAAGTGGACCGTAAAAGTACCAGTGGCACATGTCATTTCCTAGGAAAGGCCTTAGTCTCCTGGTTTAGCAAGAAACAAAATTCTGTAGCATTATCAACAACTGAGGCTGAATATATCGCCGCAGGACGTTGTTGTGCTCAAATTTTGTGGATGAAGCAAACCTTAGAAGACTACAATCTGCACTACACTAATGTTCCTATTTATTCTGACAACACTAGCACTATTAATTTGACTAAGAACCCTATCTGTCATTCACGCACAAAGCACATAGAGATAAGACATCATTTTCTTCGTGATCATCAACAACACGGGGATATTTGCTTAGAATTTATTGACACAGATCATCAACTAGCAGATATATTCACAAAACCATTGGCTGAAGAACGTTTTAACATATTGAGGCGTGAGCTCGGTATAATTGAATTTTCAGATTCATAAATGCAATATGGTAATTAAAATTAATTTCATGACTTGCAACTTTGGAATTTATTTAACGGAAATTATTTTTGGGTACAAACCTAAAAAGGGTATGTCTGTCACCACGACTACGGTCGAAGCGAAGCGGTACTTAAGAGTTACCCGGTGAACCTCCGTTAGCTGGAACAACCCCTACAGTTAACCCATAAATAACGTAAGTTATTAAATACTAGAGTCAAAAGTCATAAAGTTATTTTTCCAACCAGAACTGCATTTACTGTCTCGGGAATACAAGTGACCGAACTCGGGCCGAACTCTGACCGAGTTCGGACCGAATTCGGACCGAGTTCGGTCGGCGTTGTTATGGTTCCAGAAACGAACAGCCGGGCCTAGCTCCTTTATAAACTCCTCTTCCTCCACTCTTTTTCACTCACCAACTCGAATTTACTCATTATTTCTCCTAGAAAGTTCTTCCTCCTCCATCCTAGCAAGGAATCCAAGAGATCTGGTGGGCGTCTCGAATTCTCATCTTCCTCCTTTTTCTCAAAAAGGTAATGTACTCCCTTTCCTTCAATTTCTTTCAATGGCTCCTAAGCGTCATAGATCATCTTCCCAAAGGGCCTCCTTCTCTTCGGATTATACCCCTGCTAGCCTTTTTAGTCCAGCACGACCAATAGATCCAGAAGACTATGACTCTACTTTGTTTCCGGACAAAGAGTTTTCTGATCTTTGGTTCGATTCTTTTTCTGGTCATAGGATTTGCAATGGAGCTTTTGTAAATTTTACAATATTTTCTTAATATGCTCCTACTCTTGACCACCTAGGATACCGAGATTTCTTCGAGGTATCAGAAAACATTTTTGACAATGCCATCCGAATGTTTTACTGCAATTTGCAAGTAAAACCTAACGGAAATTTCTATTCTTGCGTTGCTGGGCAAGAACTAGAATTCTCTGCCACCGATATCAGTGAATTTTTTCATGTTCCTGATCTTGGTGATGCTTTGGTTGACATTACCCATGTCCAGTTCCCTGCTGATGTTACCCTACCCTCTTTTAGGGAACTCATTTGTCATCCAAACCCTGTTCCTCGTAGGGTTTATTCCAAGAACTTGAACCAATCCTTTTATGAACTTCATCGAATGATTTTCTCTGTCCTTCTTCCAAAGAAAGGATCCACAGATGAAGTGACATTCTTGGAACTCTCTGCTCTCTATCACATTCATTTTGGCATTCCTTTCTCTATCCCTAAGACCATGATGTCCTGGATGCTGAACTGCAGAAATGCAGGAAGGAATCTGGTATATCCAATGAACTTGGCATCTATCTTTCGTCGTTTTGAGATTGACCTTCAGACATGTGCATTCTCCTCTACTCCTATGGAGCTTACCAGATCTCGACGGCTTCCTGCTCCACCTCTGCCTCCTGGAGCTCAGCCTGCTCCAGCTGCTGACGCTGAGGTTCCTGATGCTCCTGCTCCTGCTCCAGCCCCTGTCCCGGGATTTGATCCGACTTTCTACCAGCGCTTTGATGATTTTGTTGCTGTATCTACGCAACGTCATCAAAGTTATCTGGATTCGGAGTTCCGACACATTTCTCAGGCCCAGGTGCTGAGGAATGGGATATCTGATCTCCACTACAGCCTAGCCCATGATCCGATCCATCCAGTCACCATCCAGCCTCACCCAGGCTTTCCAGGTCCTCGGTTCACAGATGAGGTCTCCTTCCAGCACTTCGACCCCACTGCAGCCTACTTTCCTCCAGAGGCTCCTGGTACTGACGACCCCACTATGTGATGTGGCTTCAGTTTTTGGATAGTGGGATATTTGTTAGATGATGATCTTTTATGCTTTGATGTAGTTTTTTTATATATGTCTAAACTCACTAGTTAGACATTTTCTGATAATTGTACTCAGCACTTATTAGTATGACAGTTTCTTTATTTCCAGTATTTTCTTTCCATTGTAGTTATCTTATGCTGTGATTATGTCTCTTTTCCTTCACTCTGTCTTTTGTTTCCTATTGTTGGCTTCACACATTACGGGGGAGCCAAGTCATTTTACTAATTGACAAAGGGGGAGAAAAAGAATACCCATACCAAAAAGCTAAAGCTATTACAAATTGAAAAACAAACTCTACCATTTTTTCAGGTATACTTGTATTTTGTTCTATTTTATCAAGATATATTTTGGTATAGACTCAAGTTTGTCAATTATCAAAATGGGGGAGATTGTTGGCCCATTCCATGGCCACACCCGATTTCGATAATCAACATGCACTTAAGTCAATACACAAAATATACAAACTGCTGCTAATCATTTCAGGATATATGAAATCAATTTCAACGGACGTTGTACTGCATCAACGAAGCATCAACATCATCACATCTGGAGATGATTCATTTTATATTTTATTCTGTATTTTACATGTTATTGAGTCTAGGATTTATTTTGTAAAATCAGTTTTGGTAATACTGGCTTAAGGTTATTTCAGTTCTCTTTCTAAAAAGCTTACCCATTGTCACTCATATTTCTTGTTACATTCATTTTACAAAATATTCCAAAATACTTTCAAAAACAATTTGTGTTAAAATATTTCGAAAATCTCCTGACAGAACTCCTAACCGAGTTCGGTCCGAACTCTGTCCGAGTTCGGTCAATTTATATTCAAACTTCTGTTGCCTCCAAATCTGCGAGCAACGTCTCTTTGCGAGATATATGCATCCGAACTCTGCCCGAGTTCGGTTCCAGAAAACACCTATAAATAGAGAAGAACTTTTCATTTCAAATCATTCATTCACTCTTCATCTTCTCTTCTCTACTATTCAAGTGTTTTCAAACGATCCAAGATTTTCAAATCATACCTATACACCTCTTAGCCAAAAGCCAGTACTATCAAAGTTGATTTAGAGTCTTTTGGTATTCCAAGAGTTGTAAAGAGGTCGTTCCAAGTTCAACAACTTTTCTTGTTGTGGAGCTGGTCGTGCGCTCGTCACCAAGCACGGTGTTGTGAAGCTGGTCGTGCGCTTGTCACCAAGCACGGTGTTGTAAGAGACTGCAAGCTCTCAGTTAAAGCTTGTGCCATAGTGGATTAACATCGAGCAAGAGTACTCGAGACTGGATTAGTCCTCTCAGAGGGATACCAGTATATATCGCTGTGTCGCTGAGTTTGAATTCTCTATCTCTTGCTGCATTATATTTACTGTCTCTTATTTTCACTGCCATAGTTTTTAAAGTGTAGTTTTAATTGGTGATTATTTTCCGCTGCACACACACACTCTATTCACCCCCCCTCTAGAGGTGCTCAACGTTCCTACAGTTGTTTCATCTCCCATAGAGAAGGATGTCCAAGATGATAATTGCTGTGGATAAAAAACATAGAGATAGAGAAAGTAGTTACAATAACTGAAATATGCGCGCAATGATCATTAAAATAGAAAATGCCTTCAGACTTACATCCTCGACCAACCATAAAAATAAAATCTTCAAAATAAAAACAAAAAAACCCTCGACCAATCCTCATCCTCATCTCGAGATCCTAAATACAAATTAAAGTAAAAATGCCACAAAACAATTAAGAACTTAGTAGTGTGATTTGTAGAGGAAGATCAACATTATATTTAGGAACATAGGGGACATAATCTGTTGGGAACGGAACACGGAACACATAATACATAAGAATAACATTGTTCCATGTGTGGTCTAAACTGAAGTGTAGGATACTGCAGACACATAATATTGCAACACACAAAAGCAACAATTGCACACAACAATATTTACATAGAAAGCCTAGAGAGCAAAAAATTACTGGATGATCGGAGTTCGACCCTGAAAAGCCTCTAATAAAGCAATAGAAGAAATACACCAAATTCTAGAAACTTCTTTTACCATTTCAAATCGGATCACCACAACTATTCAAAATAAATTGAAATAAGATACAATGGAGAAAACAACAAGTTACTGAAGATAAGATCAAGAGGAACAGCCGGTGTGGATCTCCTCGAACGAATCCTTCTTCGAATTAACCGCGAACTCCCAATCTCCTTCCTCTTCTTGAAAGTTGAAAACTCTTGTAGAAAATTTCTACCTCTTTCTATCTTGATTATTGATAATAATCATTTAGAAATTAGGTTAGAGTTAATTTAGATATCCATTGCCCAATCCCGAACAAACCCTGGTCTTTGGGTTACGATTGAAAATAAACTCATTTCCTGCTCAACCCAGGTTTGACGGTATACTGCCGGTATATCAACAATGTAATATGGAACAAAAACTGTCCCAGCTGGAAACTTGGAGTTAATTTCGGTATACTTCAATGTACCGCCAACTATGACACTGTTTTGGATCACTCTGACACTGACTCAAATTGATCTCTCCTTGTCACCTTCAACTTCCTGAGATTCTCTAACACGGATGATATTCGTCGCACTCTAGGATGTTATCCACATAGGAAGGGAACCCTAAATCCAATAAATCTTCCTTCCTGACTAGGTTAAAAAACTCACAATTCTGGTAAGCTTCCTGTAGAATTTAAAATTTTCTCTCGACAGAATTTTTCTGGGCATATCCGCTCCATTGTCATCCATACTGGCCTTCTCAAGCTCAGCATCCTTTGCCTTCAGTATGATCATATCCAGTGATACCGAGTTGCTATATACTTGGACCTCTTATGAAATGTCGAGTTCTTACCGAGGTGAATAACACTATGTCAGTCACATAACAAAGTATACTACTCTTGTTTTAGTCCCAACTCCTGTAAAAATTTCTTCATCTACTAACTCCTAACATGCCTTTGTCGTTGTAGTGAACTCCGCTTCCCTCGTAGACAAAACAACACACTTATACAAACGTGACTATCACGAAACTGCTCCCCTTACGAACATCATTGCATAACCTTATGTTGATCTCCTAATGTCTACATCCCCAAACATATTAGCATCGGTGTACCCGATCAACTTCAATTTGTCACTTTCAAAGGAAAACCTCCAAACTAGAAGTGCCCTGAAAATAGCATAAAATTTATTTGACCGTATTCCATTGTACTCTCCTTGGATTGGAGAGACACCTATTAAATAATTCGACCACATGTGCAATATTTGATCTCGTACAAACCCTGACATACATGAGACTACCAAATGCTCAAGCATAAGGCATCCTTTCCATATATGTTTTCTCCTCAATTGATGGATACTTCTCGGTGCTAAGCGTGAAGTAAGCAGCAAATAGGGGGCTTATACTCTTTGATTCGTCCATACCGAGTATCTGAAGCACACTTACGATGTACTTCTCGTGAGACAACCACAATATTTTTGACACGATTGATTTCCATTCCAAGAATAGCCTTTGCTGCACCTAAATCATTCATCGAGAAAGATGTACCTAGTTGGCGTTTGAACTCCGTTATCTTGGTGGCATTTCGTCCCACCAATAACATGTCATCCACATAAAAAAAAGAAAAACAAAATCATCACCAAAAAAATATTTCAAGAAGAGAAGTGATCCGACGTCATCTTAGCATACCCATGCTCTCCTAAGAAAGACTCGAAACTACTGTATGCTTCAAACCGAAAAGACTCTTCTTCAAATGATAGATCATATGCACATTTCCCTTCTCATTGAAACCCTCTGGTTGCTCAATGTATACTCCTCCAAATCACTATAAAGGAATGCATTCTTCACATCCATATGCTCAACCTCCAAGTCGAGACTTATTGCCAAGCCCAAGAAGTGGTGATTCCAGGATTACAAATTTACAATCTACTAGGGGCACAATTATAAGGGGGTTCGTAGACAAAGTCCCCATTTTTTTTGGGAATATAATAATATTATATTATATTAAATAGTACTATTATTATATGATAAAGTATTACATATCACAATTGTTCTCTACGAGTTCTCATACTTTGAAAGCATTTAATTACAACATTATTTGTAATACTACTAAGCAACTCTTTTTCTATGTAGCGTACTTTCTAAAGAATACTAAGCGTTTGAATTTTTTTTAGTATTTGTTATATTCCAAAATATGCTTCTAATTTGTAAGTTAATTAGAAGGAATTTAGGTATTTGTTATATACCCAGATAATTATTCTAATTTAGCATACTTTAGAAGCATAAATTTAAAGTATGTAATAATATGCTTCTATAAATTCCTTCTAATTTAAAACCCCAGACAATAAATTTGGAGTGGATATATAACATATACTAAAAAGATATATTTTTTCCCTGGGGGCCTATGTCCCCAGTCCGGTGCATGTGGATCTGCCTATGAGCCCAATACTATATGTATAAACGACATCATGACAATTGATGAAAAGATTTCATCAAAATCCAGCCTCACCTTGTATCGCAGGCGAGTAAGATCTTCTCTTGCCCTTTGAAACAAAACCAGCTCATAAGTGTAATTTTATTGTAGATAATTCATCTCTTCCTATATTGCCTGCATCTATTTCTGTCTGTTCTCTTCATCTCCTTTGCAAAACTCTGGGTTCTTCCTCGTCAGTCAGTACCACATACTCCTTAACTGAGTCCTCACTGATGGTCGACACTCTCTAGTACCTCTCCTCGATCGAGTCTCTGGTGCTGGATGTTCATTACTAATAACCTAGTCTCCTTCAAGAATTGTCCCATCTGCATGCTCTTGAGGATTATCCTGATCATCCTCAAGAGACTGATGAACAAGGTTGGGAGAAACTCTATGTACTGGCTCCCTTTTGTTTGGTATATCTCTAGTGATTCCTAGAACTAGGTCGAACTTGAATAACTCGAACTTAGGCAAATCCTCAGCCTTAGAAAGCATCTTAGAATCCTTAAAGTCACTCACTACTTGATCCTCGATAACCACCACGTCTTGACTTCTGTAGAGCTTCTTTCCTATTGGGTCGTTGAGTCTATACCGAACACATTCCAACTGTAACCGACAAAGACGTATTGTCTCGTTTTCATCTTAAGTTTGGACTTCTCTTCCTTTGGTATATGCATGAAGGCCCTGCATCAAAACACTCGCAGACAACTGTATAACGACTCTTTGCTATACTACACTTTATCAGGCATATCATCGTACAAAGGACCACTAGGAGACAAATTAATAATACAAGCTATAATGTATAAGGCCTTACTCCAGTAATTATATGGTAACTTTGCTTCTAACAACAAACATTGCACTCCCTCTACTAGCATCATGCTTATCCGCTCTGTTATACCATTAATCTGAGGCATCTTGGGCAGAGTTTTCTGGTGCCGTATTTCTTTCCCTATGCAATATGCACAAAAGGGACCTATGTACTCGCATCCGTTATTGGAATGAACACACTTCACCTTCCTGCCAATCTTCTTTTCAGTTGAGGCCTGAAACTCAAAAGTAGCAAGCACCTGATCATTAGTCTTTATGGCGAAGATCCAAACCTTCCTGGAATAATAATCAATAAATGTTATGAAGTAAGAAGCACCACTAATAGATTTTACTTTTAATGGACCACAAACGTCCAAGTGAATCAACTCGAATAATGTTGACTTACTCGAAGATGTGACTATGAAACGACACCTTGTGCTACTTTCTAGTCATACAATGTGTGCATCTCTCTAACTTCACAAGCTTCAAAACTAGAAGCACTATCTGGTTTGCTAGGTAGCTCATCCCTTTCTTGCTGATATGGTTAAGCCGTTTATGCCATAGCTCTATAGACACATATCTGACTATGTTGACCTCTTGTGCTCCATGTGCGCTTCCTTCCATATAGTAGAGACCAGACCTCTTGCTCCTCCTGGCAACAACCTTCAAATCCCTTGTAATCTTCCACTGATCATTCTCGAAGTAAGTAAGGAATCCCTCATCATCCAACTGTCTAATCTATACCAAGTTGAAAACGGATGTTTGGGGTGTGGCTAATACCCTTGAGCACTAAAGTGGCTCCTATATTGGTCTCAAATGCACATCTCCAACGACAATTACTTTTGACACATTGTCGGTGCCAATCTTTAGCACTCCATAATTACTTGTTGTATAAGTGGAAACATTACCCTTTTATGAGACACGTGTGCTGAAGCCCCCCGAGTCTACCAGTCAACTACCGTCGTCGCATGCAAGGTTCATAGTAACCTCACCACATACAACGATAAGATCAATTCCATGCACTGAAGTTGTTGCATTATTTCGCTTTGGACCCCTTGTTGTCCTTTTCTCTCTCTTCCATACAAAGAAATTTCTTTTAATGGGATCTTTCTTGTCACAATGATAGTACTCGAAGTTAACCATCCGACCTTTGGACTTTTCTCAGCTCTTGTTCATGCCGCCTGGACCTCGACCTTTGCTTCTCCCTCGACTCTCTCACACCAACACCCCATAATGTATCCGTTTCCCCTTATTTAACATCTTGCTCTTGGTGAACTCCATTTACAACACCTTCAGGAGCAAAAGTGATCATAGATACTCGTAGGTTCTTCATGAGTCCGACAAAGTAACCAACAACCAAAGCCCTTGACCCCCATTGTTGACAACTGATCGGCCATGTTTTGGAACTCACTTAGATGATTTGTAATAAGTGTACCATCTATGTACCTCAAACCTGTCATCTGTAGCAGCATAAATAACAATATGTTGGTTTCTTGGCATTTTACGACTCCAGGTTCTTCCATATCTCCTTGGCGTTATCAATGCTTGTGATGTAATTGTACACATTCTCATATATACCCACAAACCTGTATATGCTCGAACGACCTCGAATCTATCACTGCCTTCTTGGATGCAATTACTTGTAGATGCAATTTCTTGATGAACTGAAGGTCCTTCATCTTGATTCGCAAATAGTGATAATTTGTGCCGTTCAGGTTAACCATACGCATTGGTTTCACGTCTATCTCTTCTACCTAGTCGAACTATCAAACACCTGATACTCTGCAACCAAACATTATGATACTCTGCAACCAAACATTCTGATACCACTCTGTTGTGAAGGGAACACAGAAAATAATGAAATAATATCATTCCCGACGGGAAGAAATCACAATGAGGACTAAATTAAAGCGTAGAATCCTGCAGAAGCACAATATTGCAACACACAAAAGCAACTTTCACAAACACAATGATATTTACATGGAAAATCTAGAGAGAAAAAAACCATGAGATGATCAGAGTCTAACCTGGAAAAACCTGCACTAAAGAAATAAAAGAAATACACCAACTTCTACAAACTTCTCCTACCGATCCAAACATGATTACTACAACTACTCAAAACGAACAAAAATAAGAGAATAGAAAAAACAAGAAGTTATTGATGACAAGATCATGATGTGTGGATCTCCTCGAACGAATCCTTGAATCAACCGAGAACTCTCGATCTCTTTCTTTCTCTTCTTGAAAGTTGAAAACCCTTGTAGAAAATCTCTACCTTTTTCTCTTTTGATTATTGGCAATAATCTTTTTAGAAATTAGGTTAGAGTTAACTTATATACCCCTTGCCTAGACTCGATGGTATATTGTAGGTATACCTGTAGTATACCGCAGGAACAAAAAATGTCCCAGAAAGTTGCTGGTTGGAGGTAATTGCGATATGCTGGCGGTATACCGCCGCTGTATCTCGAGCTCTGATATTGCTCTAGATTGCTCTGGCACTGACTCAAATTGATCCATTGTCGCCTGACGCTCGTCGCACTCCATGATGTTCTCCGGATAGGAAGGGTACCCAAACCCAACATGATCTAGAGTAAGTGAAGGAGAATCCTAAACAATCCCTTTCCTAGAGATTAGTCAGACCAAACAATCACAGAAACATTAGGAATGGAAGAAGAAAATCTAACATGGAGAAACATGAACAATTATGTTATGAGTGGTGACTTCTGAATTTATTAACCATGACTTATTTTTTAGAAGAATTGAAATAACAACTACTTGAAGATGAAGGCTGGACTGCAATGTGAAAGAACTGATATTGGACAAGTTTCTCATAGTCCTCTCATGAAAAAGTAACCGAATCGCCATCATATGCAGAACAATAACAATTGGAGAACACGTCTTACAAATGATATGATTTGTCCAATTAGGCTTGCCAAAGTTGGCTCATCATCTATTAGAAGTATGATTGATACCAATGATAATACATGAAAGAATACCATGAGAAGAACTACTATCTCGGCTAGTAGAAGTGCCTCATCCTCCCCTTAAATTCCTACAACAACCACAATACTGTTCAGGATTGGCGGCTATATAAGCGGACATAGGTGACGATTAAGGGGAAGAGGTAGTGACGTAGGACAAGACTACATGAGAGACCTATGTGAGTCGATTCACGATAAACGAACTGAGTTGTGGAAGCTTAAATTTAAAACGGTAATTAGTAATATCTATCACTTGGATGGCCCTCATAAGTCCCCAAAATAAACAATTTGTTTGAGGTTTGGAATAGCTCAACTCAATGATAGTTTTTATTAGGGCTCTAGGCCAATATGTAAAGGATACAAAAAGAGGACATAATAGAAAACTAGATAATAGCTAGGCTGCCATGTTGTCTAAAAAATAATCAATTTTTTGAGATTTGGAATAGCTCAACTCAATGGATAGTTTTTATTAAGGCTCTATGCCAATAGATTTAGATTAGGATTAGGGTTAGGTCAGAAAGGAGGATGAAGATGACTGTTTTTTAATTAAATTTATATTAGAGTAGGGTTAGGAATGATCAAGGAAGACTTTTGGTTATTTATTTGAATTTTGATTATTATTAGGAGGGTATTATGGTCTTGGCATTTACCGTTAGGCCCGACTTGAAAAAGAGCAATACTTCACGGTTTTAAATGAAAAGGTAATGTTCAGGGTATTTAGTTCATAACATAATAGTAGGAGAAAGTGTAAAAAACTCTGATAGTTCAGAGCATTTAAGTGAAAATTAGCCTACCTTTTATATTTAACAAAGCTCTATGTTTCATCTTTGTAAATTTAGTGACAGATGTTGTTTCTTGTTATTCCATTCTACATATGTTAAAAAGAGAAATAAGTTGTTAATTGTGTTTATGGTGTTAACTGTATATGCCTGTTGTTTCAATATCTTCCTTTTTGTTTTCTGCAGATTGAGAAAATAGTACTTTTTCTGTTGGAACAACAAGGGTTGCTTGCGAACAGGTTAGAGAAATTGGGAGAACAGCGCACAGTTCTCTTAGAGCAGCCAGATATATCACAGATCAGTCAACTGCGAGAAGAATATAGGGCAGTAGGACAAGATCTTCTGAAGCTTCTTAGGTTTGTTGATATGAATGCCACCGGTATTCGGAAGATACTGAAGAAGTTCGATAAACGCTTTGGCTTTAGATTCACAGATTATTATGTTTCTAGTAGATCAAACCATCCTTATTCTCAGCTACAGCAGGTTTTCAAGCACGTGGTAATGTATCTGAATCTGACCTTAGCTTTTGGTTGTATTCTATTTTTTGTCATAGTTCATCTAGCATTTACTTGGGCAACATTTGGCTTTTTGAACATTGACTAGAACAATATGCCTTGTCACATTAGGCACATTACTTTTCCTGAAGCATTATTTAAATAAGCAGGGAATTGGAGCTGTTGTAGGAGCACTATCTCGCAACCTAGCTGAGCTTCAAGATCATGAAGGAAGCTACTTATCCATTTATGACCAGCCATCGGTTACACTTAAGGTTAGATATGGATATATTTTACCTTTTCCTATTACACACTCTGTACACTTTCTTGAAAGAATCTGCAGTTGTCTTATCGTATCATGGATTACAGTTTCCTGACGACATATTCACAATATGATTGATTGCCGTAACCCAAAGGATTTGACATAAAAGACTGTTGTTAACGCTCTTTAATTACTGGATGCAGGACCCTGTTATTGTTCTGATAGAAGCATCGGTAGACAAGCTAACAAACTCGACAAACTTCCTTAGCTTTTTAGGACAGCATGCTATGATTGCTCAGGAAAATATACTTAGTGCAGAAGAAGAAGACCATGCTGATATTGGAAGATACCATTTTATGTCTCTTCTTCTGAACTTGGCAAACACTTTCCTTTACATGGTCAATACATACATTATTGTCCCAACTGCAGATGACTACTCCACAAGCCTTGGAGCTGCCGCTACAGTTTGTGGTGTGATTATTGGATCAATGGCTGTTGCACAAGTGTTCTCTTCAGTTTATTTTAGTGCATGGTCAAATAAGTCATACTTTAGACCTCTTATCTTCAGCAGCATTATGCTCATCATGGGCAATGCATTATACGCATTGGCTTATGATCTTAATTCTATATCTGTTCTTCTTGCCGGTCGCGTTCTATGTGGGTATGTAGCCTTCCTCATTTATCTACTCTCAATATATATTTGTTGACCTTGTTTACTTTCACTCGTTCAAATATCTTCTTACTATTTAGTCTCCCCTTACAAGTCTTTATACATTTATTGTCTTAATTAGACCAGCTCAAACATATGAAACTACAAATATCATACAAATCGAAGTTCACAATCCTCATTAAGACTGTTCCTTACAGGTTTCATAGTAATTTTGATATGTAATTTTCTTTTCTCATTTTTAACTTAGTTGGTCATGTAGGAGGTGAAACTATCAAACTGAACTCTAATGCATGATATGTCCTCCCTATATGATATGTAAATACTAAATATATATCGTTATTAAGATGATAAATCATGATTTGTTTGAAATTTTAATTTGGATGTCTATTAATGCAGTGAATACAACTGTTTTCAGTAAAACAATTAGCACAGGTACATGTTGGGAAAAATTCCAGAATTCTCTCTAGGAAGCTTCATTAGCAGACTGTTTGAGGCATTGAAAAGTAGACCCAAAAAAACTTTGCAATGGTACCTAACTTGTGTAGGAAAATCTTCAAGTTTAATACAGAATTGACTGAGAACTAAAGCCAAATTGTGCAAGTATTGAATTTCCGTTCTCTTTGGTATTTGATGCCGGTTTCTTGTTTCTTGTGTCTTGTAGGTTTTGGCTTTGACCACCTTGTGATTTGTATTTTCTTGAAAGTAGAAGTAACTAGTTGAATCTATATAGGGGCTTTAGTGAAGGAACAAAGGCTTGAACAGTTTATATAATTCTCATCTTGTGAATACCTTTTGTAGAGAATGTTTTCGTATCTTTCTATCTCCTCCTTGCTGAGACCTTGATTTATATAGTGTTCTCTTCTTTCCCTCTTTTACCCACATCATATTTCGTATTAGAACTTGCACAAGGTGCATGCATGACTATCCTTGGATTATTTTCTTTCTTTCTTGTCATTCATTAAGTTAGAATTTTGAGGAAAGAGAAAAGAGTTGTACAGCATGTTACCATTGTAAGTGATCAGTTTATTTAGTGAACCAAATTATTACGATTATTTAATCAAGATTCAAATGTACTAGTATGTGGCTATCTACTACGTAAACCATTATGGATACAATTTCCCCTTATTTGTTATATACATTTATTATTTTTAAGAGAAATAAGTAAGAGTTTTATGTTTTATGGTTTAATTGGGTCCAGACAACCTAATCCAATTTTGATCCGTGTGAAAGAACACTATCTTTCATTCTTTTGATAAAACATTAACCATTCACCATGATCATTCCATGCCATTGCATATTGTCTGTCCTTTAATTAATGGAAAACTTAATGACAGTTGAACATCTTGCTATGGAAAACACGCACTGCTGTTGGTCCGAAGTACATTCTTCTGAATTTCCAAACAGTACTTAGTACTTGTTCTAAATTAAAGAATGTATTATGATGTATTCAACATGTCAAAACATTTTCACCATTCTTTCAGGTTGGGTTCTGCAAGGGCTGTTAATCGTCGCTACATCAGTGATTGTGTTCCTCTTAAGATTCGCATGCAGGCATCTGCTGGTTTTGTTAGTGCTAGTGCTCTTGGAATGGCTTGTGGTCCAGCTCTTGCTGGCCTGCTTCAAGTAAATTTTAAGATTTACTCGATCACAATTAACCAAAGTACTTCACCAGGATGGGTCATGACTTTTACTTGGCTCATATATCTATTTTGGTTGTGGATTTCATTTAGAGAGCCAGCTCGATATGAGGAGAACCATCATTCTCAGCATGGCAATCCTGGTTAGTCAGTTTGATGTTTGCAAACTAATTTTATGCACAATATCATGTATTATACCAAAGAAGCTTCTGTTATATGTTTTCTTTATATAGGATATAAATGTTTGGTTTTATGGTTTAGCTAGAGTAAGGCTTGTTAATGTTCATGATTTCTATGTTTTAGAGAAATGATTTAAAAGATTCTGACTTTATGAAAATTTTATGACTTAGCTAGAGTAAGGCATTTAGTTTATATGTTTATGGACATGATTTATTGAGTATTCACTTTTCTTTTCGGATTAGTTATATTGGTATCTAGGACTAGGTATTCTTTCATGGAGGGCAACGAATCCTTGATTTAAATGATAAGTAGTGATACAATATATAGGACATATATATCCGTCAGTTCCAACGAATCCTTGACCAAATCGCTTGAAATATGTGCCAAAATATGTAATCAGTTCACTGTAAAGATATAGACATCTATATGAGAAGTCTGGAGTGATTTTACTTGAGGGTCAAAACCGTTAAGTTTGCAAGCAACAGAGTTCATATGTTGACATAAACAAGCTTCGCTAACATGAAACATCTATTTTATTGAAGTAATAAAAAAGTTTAATTTCATAATATGTGTAGATGAACCTTGCGTTTACAAGAAGATTACTGGGAGCAATATAGCTATATTGGTAGCAGTTTTTCTACCCATTGGGAATGATGTAGGATTGTTATTACAAACATAAAAAACTGGATCTTCAAGAATATCTGATTCATTGATTCCCCACCTTCTACACCTCCAGAAAGTTGGTTGTTTCTGTTCCCATGCCAAGTTGGTTAATTGTTTCCATATTATGTGAATTTCTGACACTCACGAATATTGTGTTTCATTCTGATGGTACTCTGTTATGGTTCGCAGAAGAACCTTTCAAATACAAATTTACACAATAAATATGTTTTATTGTTTTCTGAATAACAGGACCGACTGAAAATTCAGAAATAGAAAATGGTCTTGCCCAACCTCTACTCTTAAGTTCAAAAGAAAATCTTGATGAAGACGGAGACCAATATTGTGATGATAGTGAAGAGGCAGTAGAAGACTCGCACAAAACTGCCAATTCAATTGGTTCCGCCTACAGATTGCTTACACCATCTGTAAAGGTTTGGATTATCACTAATATGTATTGTTGTATTTGCCTAATACAAAATTTATTCTATTACTGTACAAAATGATAAATATGAATGAAGTATTATTACATGCATGCCATTGGTTTAGATTGTCACCATCTGTAAAGGTTTGGATTCTCACTATTATGTATTGTTGTATTTGCCTAATACAAAATTTATTCTATTACTGTACAACATGATAAATATGAATGAAATATTATTACATGCATGCCATTGGTTTAGATTGTCATATCTTTATCTCTGTCAAGGTCATCTTGTTTTATTGTACAGATTTGGATGAAGTTTAAAATTCGCTTCAAATCGTATGTAGTTGGGAATGTAATTATATTTTGCTTTTTGGATTGGAATTGTAGAGTGGAATAATGGATTGATTTTATTGATATTGAGAGACACACATATATAGGAGAGGCTAGCCCCTTCTCCTATTGTTCTAAGCAATGTGGGACTAAAGCCCACAAACTAATCATTCTAATATAACACTTAACAGGAATCATACCAAATTGTTTAGGGTGAAGTAAAATGAAATTTATAAAATGCCAATTAGTCTAATGACATTTTAGATGATGGAGAAGAGAGTCTAAAAGATAGCTATCTTTCATGTGCTGCTATCTGAACCTCTTGAAGGAGATCTATGAATTTACATGTAAAGTGGAGATAGCAAGATTTGAAACCGGTTCAGTTACTATTCATTTTCTGCAGTGTCCGTCCAGCCTAGTTTATTGGAGACAATACAATGTTGTCTTACTCAATGGTAAATATGTCAAAATATGAAGAGTTAGTAGCAGACATACACAAATGCTTGTATGCACATTGCTAAGTGGACAAAATTGCTTATCAATTAAATTTGACAGTTTTTAGTATTAATTAGCCATAAATATGGCAAATTGTCATGAACCACCTTCAGAGCCAGATGTTTGGATTCAAACATGCACGATGACACTTCCCTCCTTCTCTGTTTTCTGTTCTATTCACATGAACATTTACTATGTTCCCCAAGGTAGGCAAAGATGGGGCCGTCTTCATCAGAATTGATGATAAGGTAGTAAACAACACAGACTGTTAGTTATGTCAGTGTTTTTGTGTACTGATATTGAATTGCCAGTGTTTGTGTTTGCCGAATGCATTATTCTCTAGAATCTGACTTTTCCACTTTCCTTTGTTGAAGTATCTTGCCACCGCTACTATGATTGGAATGTAGCACTAGAATAACATAGGATAATTATTTGTGTGAGATATCATTTGTACTATGTATAGGATTGTTACTCTTTTGCATAATGTGTCTTCGTATAGGCTTTTTATAGTCTAGGGGAACTTGGAGGGTTCTCCCTGGTTGCATGAGCTTAAATTGCAACCAAAAGGTAGGTCTACCTATGTGCCAACTGATCACTTAGGATTTATTTCATGACCCTCTCATGCTCATAGCTACCTTGGACATGAATTTGGCACCAACATAGAGGACTGACGTCAAGTTGACATCCAATCAAAGAACTTTGCGAATTCACTTATGGAGCTTTCTTATGCTCCATACCTGACTCCATTCTGATGGGAGAAGGCTTGGATGATGACAATGATATCAATTGTACTATGTACGACATCTTGATGAAGTCAAACG
This sequence comes from Iris pallida, assembly GCA_029216955.1. NCBI lineage: Eukaryota > Viridiplantae > Streptophyta > Magnoliopsida > Asparagales > Iridaceae > Iris > Iris pallida. Next base: position 22,375 of record JANAVB010045072.1, read on the forward strand.
AATAATTAGTAACATCTGTTGCATCTCTGGTATTTGTTTAAAGTTTTTGATTTTCTTTTATGTTTTATGTTCTATTTTCTTTTTTCTTTTTTTTTTTCCTTGTAAAGTATTTGGAGGATGAGGTGTTCAGTTGTAGTGTGTGGTGGGAGTGGGGGAAGGAGATGTGACCTGAAGCATGAACCTTCTAGCAATAGAAAAATACATTTTCATACACAATTACCATCTATGTTGCACGGACACGGATGCGACACGATTAAGGACACGATGACACAGACACAACACCTATTTTGGTGTGTCCTAGTGCATTTTGGAGTGTCCGTGGGGTGTCCGATATGTGTCCAACACTACACAGCCCATAGAGTGTCTGACTCGTGTTCGTGGAGCGTGCGATACATGTCCAACACGACACGGCTCTAGTTTTGGAGTGTCCGTGCTTCCCAAATTACTAGGATTACTTGACTTTGCAACTTATGTGGATTTCCAACTTAATATGTAATTATAGTCAGATCTATTTTGAAGTTTAATCATAACGTACTGCACTAGCCTCTTTCGTGAAAACCATGGTTTCTCAGCGTTTTTGTTTATGATGTTGTAGGTCCAGCTGTTGATTTATTTTATGCTCAAATATGCCATGGAGATTTTACTATCTGAGTCGAGTGTCATCACCACATTTTACTTTAAATGGACAACGGGGAAAGTGGCAATTTTTCTGGCAATACTTGGGCTCACAGTTCTTCCAGTAAATGCCATAGTTGGTACCTACATTACCAACATGTTTGAAGACAGGTAAATATAAATAAATTATTATGCTCATGCATTACTAAAGTGAATTGTGTGGATCTAATCCATCTGTCGCGGTGTATGTATGCTTTGATATTTCTTGATTCTACTCTCAAGAACTTTTTTTTTCTTCTTATATTTCACAACAACAAAGCCTTGATACCAAATTTTTGGGTTTGACA